>CAVNYN010222379.1:0-41891 GCA_963692815.1 Nyctanthes arbor-tristis
CCAAAGAATCGGGACCGGGGGAGGATCCATGCATTAGCTTATCCTAAATTAATTTATATAAGAAATTAGCACAGTTGGGTGAACATGATTTGATTAAAGCGATTTTTTATTTATCTTGAAGTAAAATAATTGAATTTGGTTCGGAGAAATTTTAAATTCATTTAGTAATAAAACTTTAACCAATGGATTTATTTATCGAGGGGTATGACAAACAAGGTGTAGACTCGAGAATTGGCACTGTACAAGATTTCATGAGTTCTACTATCAAGTACATTACAAGTACAAATGAAACATTCTTAGTTGGAAATCGAAAATAGAACTATTTGAGTACAATGTAAGTACAACCAATTTAACTGACTTGTCTGAATAACTAATTTTCGCTAACTGTTGTCTCAACCTCTATGAGAAAGGAGCTGGCACACGAAGACTTGTGATCTTCAAGAGTAACTTCATATATTCTCACTTACTCTAGAGACGCTCCACGTGAATGAGCCCACAATAGTACTGATCCCCAAAAAACCATCCCCGCATGTATTTCTGATTTTACACCGATTTCACTTTATAACATTCTGTATAAAATTATTTCTCTTACTTTTGGCATAGATTTTGGGGAACGATATTATGGAGCATCTGTAACCCTAAAAATTTTACAAGCAAACAACACGTTAGACCATTTACTTCCATCTAAATCCATGTACATCCGATAAATTAATCTCATACTTTTAAAAGTTATAAAAATTAAGTTTAGAGAATTAAGAGTATCTACATTGGTAGTGTTAAAGTATAGAATTGTTAGGTAACAATTCAAAAAATAACCTACATTGGTGGTTTTAAAATAGTTGTTAAAAGCACTTAATTTAACAAGTTACTAGTTTTATTGTTAAAGTTAGCAATAAATTTAACACTTTATGTGGTATTATTTCTTCTTTTTTATCTTAATTAAATTGAGATTGACCCACTATTTGACTATTGAATTGAATATTAAATTTAATACTCTTAGTTATAATCACAAATGTGACACAAATTAATATTTAAATTTAACTTGCTTAGGTGTCTTTTAATAACCACTAACAACTTTACTTTTTGTCTATGTGGATAGTTAATTTTAGCACTCTCAATATGGATGTTTTTCTTGCTTTTTGACACTTGTTCCTCAACATTTGGAGCTTGAGTTTGAAAGGGCAATCTTTGTCTCTAGTCTTTTGAAGGTAGTGGAAAAAGTTGCTTTGTGTTGACCAAACATTATCCAAAATACGATAGTTACGTACATCCTAGTGAGGAATAAATTTGGGGTGGCTACTTTCAAGTTGGGAATTTTATTAAGACATTTTCTTGTCCTTTTCTTTAGTGCATGCAATGAACTCACCTTCTTCATATTTTAATATAACAAACCACTGACAAAAGTAAACAATCAACCAATTTACCGTAATCTCTCTCTCCCTCTCAAAATATACTTGAGATTCATGACAAAACAAGTGGCATAAATCAGGCCATCCATCATTGATAAAATGATAATTATATAGGCAGGCATATTATCTTTCTGTAAACTAAGATGTAAGGTACGTACAAGTGACATTTTTCTTATTCTTCAGCAAAGTTTTTACAATGAAAAAGCAATAGCATTTTTCTCTTTTCAACAATAATACAATTTTTTTTTTAAACAAGAATGATCATATATACTAATTAGTCCTCATATTTGTTTTCATTATAGTATATTTTTTCATTTAAGTTTCTCGTTTATGTAGTGAATCGAATTATTATTCCTGAATACTAATGAGTAGTGATCCAAAATAAGGTTTTAAAATGGCCTAATGGCCGATAAAAAATTGTAGTTCCACAAAATTAAGGTTGTGATGGACATCACAAATGTAGTTGTCCTTAATTATTTTTTCCCTTCAATTTTCCTATCTCGTGTTTAGCTTCTAGAGCCTATAAATAAGATGCATATGCAAGTGCGAAAAAAAGTCTTATAGTGATTAGATGTATTGCTGAAGAATTCATAAACATTTTAGACTATACTTAAAAATTTGGTAAATGATCATCAGCACAATTCCACCAATAGGTTAGTTATTAATATGAAACTGCAGCCCTCTAGGAGAAGAATAATATATCATGAATTAAGTTCTTACCAAAAACACTTTCAATAGTTGGTGTTCATATATGAATATGTCAAAAAAAAAAAGAAAGGATTATGTATAAACAAAATAGACTCAAAAAATTATGTCATTAAGAAAATAAGGCATTCTTTTGCTTTCTTGTATTATCTTGCATGTTTGAGCAATACCAGAAACAATTTTTTTTTTTAATTTCATAATATTTTTTAGTTCTATTCAGTCTAAGTTACTGAATAGCATGTTAGGTTTCTCAATGCAACAAGATACATATACCCTTCTAAAGTATCAATTCCAAAAAATATTGAACTTAAAAAAAAAAAAGAGCAATTTCTGCCTTTTGAAATCATTTGATATATGAGTAACTATTAGTTCAATTTGTTAAAAAAAAAATTCAATGGGTTCTAGAAGTATTAATTTCCGGAAAACAGGGGTAGCTGGGGAAGAGGGTGGCTACCCCTACCTCCGACCCTATCAATTAATACTATTCTCGTCCTGTAAAGATAACTCAATTCCTATCTTTATAGAGATTAAGAATCAATAATTTAATTTAATGGTATATATTGAAAAATAAATTTAAAATCATTTTCCAGCTATATTCTTTCATTTTATTTCACTTTTTTTTAACAAATTAATCATTTCACTTTAATAATTCTATCTTATTTATTACAATAATAATAGACATTAAATAGAAGGCATCTAAAATAACTAATATATTTCAACCGTATTTTTAAAAAAGAAAATAGTCTATATTTTAGGACGGATATATAAAACAAAAAGACATTTTTTTTAACATTGCCACCACACATTTTTCCCAAAAATCAACTCTAAAGAATTAAAATATACGTAAAACTCTCTAAAACAAACTTGTATATTTAGAGAATCAGAGTGAAAATACTATGATCATATTTTTCTAATCTGAATTTTATTTGAAGAACAATATACAATCCTGCAATATATTCCATGGAACTCTTTCGTTTATTCCAATGAATAAAGCGTCATTAAAAGGTTAAAACCTCAAAAGTTTGTGTCAACATTCATTCCACGTCATCTCCAAACACTTTTTCCAACAAAATTTTTAATTTAAAAGTTGTTTCTCATAATAAAGAATTTATAAACAATAATTAATTAATTTTTGTTTAAGGATTTAACTTTCCAAGGTCAGGGAGATGCTTTTGAGGGAGAAGAATATTGGGTGTACCAATAAACATATTTTATATGCGGATTAATTTAATTTGGGAGAATCAATGACATGATGTTAAATGGCTTTTATGTTTTGAATGGTTAACTTTATCAGTACAATTTAACTTGACATCAAACAGACAAATTATTTTAGTAAGATCATATATAGAACACCTTCTATTTATCAAATTTTTGTATTTATCATGATCTTTAGTTGGAAAAAGAAAATAAATTTCTTTATATCTTTATTAGGTTGAAATTGGCCAAAGTTAATATTTAAATAGGAGTAGACCGATTGATTCAACTGAAATTATTACATGATAGTATGTCTAATTACATACTCATTAATTAAAGTCAAACAAGTTCTTGTTTGGCAGCTAGCTTATATATTAGTTGTTTAATTATTACGTAGTACTATTTTATTTTATTGTATAATTTTGAAAAAGAAAATTCACAAAGTGCGTTTCAATCATCTGTAGTTTTTACTTTTTAAAAAAATAATAATAATCGAATGAAATAATGTCCAGCAAGAATTTATAAACTAACTATTTGGCAAACACACAGAGTTCGTTTCTAAACAAAGACCGTCATCAATTTAACTCTAAAGTAGACTGATTCAATCTAATGGAGTTTTTTTTTTCCCTTTTACATTTTTCAATTTATAAAATGAAATCAACTACTTCGATCTTTAATTGCAAATCAATTTTTATTTTTTCATATAATTGGGAGAATTTTGAGGATGGGGGCATAAATTCGAACTCATGATCTTGTTATAGTAAAAGATGCTCTTTGTTAGTTGAACTATCAACCTTATTCTTTTACTTAATTTTTATTGACACATTTTAATTTTTATATTTATTTTTTTTGAAAATAAAACTTTATATTACCATTTCATTGTATATCATCAAGCAAACATTGTACAACAAAGTCAGAGAGTGTTCTCTCCACATGTAAGAGAAGCACCTTTCAAAACCAAATCTGAAAAAAATATGAGCAACGCGATTAGACTTCCGGCTAATCCATTAACATAGAAGAAGGGCATACGTGAGCCTTAGGTTGCGAATTTTTTGGATTACAACTCTCTCATCACCTCTAGTATTAGGATTGCAAACTACATCAGCCACCAGTGAAGAGTCCGTCTCAAGAGCAGAAATGGAAAAGCCTTCCTCTATAGCAACTTGTAGTCCAAGAAGAACTGTAATACATTCAGCAATGAAAGGGCCCAAGTTTCCATAACAAACTCTATTAAGCCCCAAAACAAACTCGCCCTTATGATTAAGAACCACCACTCCAAAGGCAAAATAAGAGGTGTGTTCTTTAACTGATGCATCAACATTCATTTTTAAAGAACCAGAGGTTGGCTTTTCCCATTTACGTTTGCATCGACAGAGGCGCTTATCCTCAGAAGGTGTGACGGCAATAGGATCATCTGTCCACTGATATTCCACAAGATAACTCGCTATACTAATTAGTAGTTGTTGAGGATGAGATTTCTTTTTCTCAAACGACCATAAATTCCTTTCCTTCCAGCATTTCCATAGTAGGACCAGTAAAAGATCAAAATCCACGCTGTTGAATTCCTTATGTGCTGCCAAAATGATTTCCCCCATGGCTGAGCCAAACTTGTTTTCAATAAAAGAACTAAATACACCGCCTTCCCACATATCCATCACAACATCGCAGAAAATCAAAGCATGCTCAGATGATTCACTAACTATGCCACATCAATCACAAAGGGGAGAATCTGTGACTTTGTGCCTCCATAAATTTAACTTGGTCGGAAGTATATCACTTATAATGCGCCATATACAGATTTTCACTTTTGCTGGTAGCTTAGCTTTCCACAAGTTTTTTCACCATTAATTTAAGTGATTAGAATATATGGTTGTATCAGTTTTATTTAAATTTTTATATCCTATTTTGTTCCTATAGCACAACTCAAACAAGAAATGTTCATTTTTTTCCACTTTGTGGCCAAGCCACTAGGTAGGTCGAATTCATAACCTTGTTGGAGTAGGTAAACTCAACCACATGCATATATACATAGTACGCAATCATACTATTTCTTGATGCTATCAAATTATTTCAGACATTGACCCAAAAAAAATTTTAAAAAAAAAAAGAAAAAGAAATGAAACGGCTACATCAAATTGTACAGATAGTAATAGAATAACAGATTGCCCAAACTTAACGAACTTCTGTCGTGGACCGAGGCAACGGTGCTTGTGTTGCAGGATGGCGAGAGGAAACATTTAGTGTAAAACATGATTTCTAATGAGTCAGACTATTAATAAAAATCAGCCAAACTACTAATGAGTGTATATGCTTGATTGATTTTTATTGGTAGTCTGATTCCGTGTAAGGTGTCAGATCTAACTCATAGAAAAACTCATGTGTAAAATGTATATAAATTCATTTATCTACTTGACTTATATTTTAAAATGTATATTGGGTGGTGATCTTGGAGTGGTTTTGGCCTAGTAAAAATGGGGAAGAGAAGTTCTTAGATCCGCAATATGATTTCATAAAACTTATTTCCATAAACTTATGAAACACATAATAAAATTATCAGATTTATTATCATAGTATACTAATCTTTTTGGCCCCTCTTACGAAAAATAACAAAGTATTTTCTAGTATGTTTAGCAACCGTTTATAAATGATTCTATTTATCAATAAAGTAATCATTGTATTTTCTTGAACACTTGTCAATATCTATGATCGACAAATCATCAACATATCATATCAAGTAACATTTTTTTGACCCTTCAACATGATATAACTAACCAAATCACGTTGCATAGCAGAAAAAAAGAAAAAAAAAACTCAAAATTGACCATATAAAACTAGCAAAATGTTGTGAAACTAATTTCTAATTCTATATTTATTGAAATCTAACTACGGCCGCACAATAAAATTGGGTGGTTTCGGCCTAGTGCCAATAGGGAAGAGAAGTTTTGAGTCGGAAAAAATAACAAAATTTTTGCAATTCAAAGGGTTGTTACATCAGTTCAAGTGATGGTTCATGAATATGCAACATTTGCGCTTTCACAATCACGCATAGTAATCAAATACCAAACCCACAAAAAAGGGAGCAATCATCATTTAGAAATAAAATAATTTCAAGCCCCCATATGGCAGTCTTGAGTTGGTACAACATGAGTTGATTTTTTGGGCCTGGTTTTATGTTGGAGTCATTCTATCGACATCAAAGCTGACTATTTTCAATTCGATTTGAGTTAAAACTCAATTACCCCTAAATCGTAGTAGTAGATGACAATGGTACTTGTACAAGCCATGCTGACGTGAGACAGTAATATGACATGCTATCAATATATCATTATATTTATTTCAAATTATATCAATATCTAATACTATATATATGTCATGTTATTAAGCTTTTCTACAAAATCAGATCTGTCTCTTTGCACAGAGCAAGATAGCCAGTAAAAATTTTCCATACAAACCATGTTTTAAAATGCAGTAAAAAAAAGTGTCAACATCTTAGTATATATTGCCGTGTTTGACAATAACATGTGGGAACTATTTAGCGTTATACATAAAATTTTCATCAGATTTTAGATGAATTTGATATATGTTGAATGATACTATCTCCGTTCCAAAAGATGGCCCTATTTTTTTCAAATAAATTAAGAAAATTTCATTTAATAGTATTGGAAAAATAAATTTTAACATCATTTTCCTATTATACCCTTTCATTTATTAATTATTACACTCTAATAATTCTATTTTTTTTATAAGTATGCATATTAAATAGAGACATATAAGAGAACTAATATTTCAACTACTTTTTAAAAAATGAAACTGAACCATATTTTAGAACTGATGAAAAAGGAAAATTAGACAATCTTTTTTGGACGGAGATAGTAATATTATTCAGTATTCACCACTAGAGATGATTATCACCATGTGTTATAATTAAATGATATGTGTAATTAAATATAAAAACGTGCAATTTATTAAGTTAGATTTATATATCAGTTAATACAATCTAATAACCGCGCTGATCACTATCTATAATAAATAGCATTACTACGCTGAACAAAAACCTGAAAATGTAGAATGAGAATATTCTTCATTTGATTCGTTGATTGATTAATCAGCTGGGGACGGGGTAGCCTCTTTTGTACATGGATTGGTTTCTAATATATGAGCCATATGTGGAAATTTAGAAAGTCCAAAAACATAGATATAGATAAGATAAAAATTGGGCACGTGGCAATGCAATTTTAATTCCCATAGTGGATGATTACTTGTGGAGGTGAAATTGTTGAGTTATTGAAAAAGTGTAGCAAAGAAAAGGATATTCTAAGGCAGAACTTGCGAGTGGAACCCTACATTTGGCTGCACTTGTATGGAATTATAATTAGTTATAGTTTTTTGCAAAGTGTTGGGTCCCCGGTTCTTTTGAGCCGACTAGGTTTTATCCCCATTTTTACTACAGTAGAATCAAATATATCAGATTCGTAACGCCTATATATTCTGATATTTTGTTGAACGTGTTATTTGATCATATATTGAACTTTATAGACCAGCGTTGAACACCAATATATATTGGCATCACATTGTTATTATTATTATTCATAAATTGTATAAATTAATTTTGAATTGTATAGTGTCTTTTTCGTGATTTTCTAATGTTCATATGTAAGCGGACCTGTTGGGTTGTCCAATTACCAAGTCTGAACTCAGGCTACTACGTTTCACTATTTCATCTTTGGATCCAGTTTAATTATTTATAGATTTTTACACATCAGAATAACTGAGATGTTTTTTACATTAAAGTCAAATTATAGTTATCACGGAGTCTCTGAGTAATAATATATAATACTATCACTACTTAGCATGAATTCATAGAGCATTAAATAATATAAGTTAAATCAATTGAGTCACGTGTACATACCTTTAACTCCACTTATATCACTTAGATTTGTCTTAAACGCAACGTGTGTTGCCAGCTGAACTGGTGTTGAATATTAACTTATGCTACTTAATATTATTCTAAAAAGTATAAGGGAATTACATCCCCACTACAAAAATTTATTCTCACACCATATTTTATTAATTACTTAAATATCCCTAGAGTAAAATTACATTAACAACTTTATTATTTAAATTTTTTTTACATTAAATATCTGCTAAATGGCTAAAAAAATTATCTCTCTAACTCCCTATCACTCATCCCTATTTTGATGCGCCTCGAGTCACCGTCGTCCGGCCATAGCCGGCCAGACCCAACCCCCATCTTGACAGCAACATGCCGGCCGCCAAAGCCCCTACTGACACCGGCCATTTAGCAGGCCAAAAACTCCCAAACGAACCCCAAACCTTATGCATTCACCCCTCTTCCGTTCCCCCTGTTCCGGCCACCTCTCCACCGGAAAATGCTACCAAGATGCTCCTCTCCCACTCGCCTAGTAGCTCCACAATTAAATTGAGTACCAGAAAGTATGGACGAGAGGGCATAAAAAAAATTGAAAGATTCGCCGCGAATTTGCTTTCAATTTTCTGCTTTCAATTGGGCACCGGAAAGACTCCCTCCACACTCAATCGCAAATTGAAAGCAGGAAAAAAATTCTTTTTGCATTCCTGAAATAATTCTCTGGATCAAAACGATAATCTTGGATGCGATGGTTTTCCTTGGATGTGAATTCATCTCCTCTCCTCCACTGCCTCCATCTGATGGTTTTCTTTATTTTTTTATTATTTTTATTACTTTTTTAAAATGTGGGTTACTAAGGTAAATATAGTGTGGTGTGGTAATTAAAAACATAATTTATTTGTGGTGGGAATAAAATGTGGTGGGGGGATAAATATTTGTGGTGGGAATATAATTCCCCAAAAATATGTTGAACTTGTATTACTTGATATATAAAAAGAGTAATACTATGTAGCACCACCATATACATCTTAATTCTTATTCTTAATATCATATATAAAGCTCAATAGTTGACCCATAGATTTTCCCGCTTAAAATTTCAACTAGCTTCATGTGCAAGCCTGTGAACTTTGTTAGTACTTTTTTTTTTTAATTTCTGCCTTGGGAACTTACAAAAATTAACTTGGAAGTGTTGTCTTGAAAATAGATACCGGTTTTATAATTAGCAATTGCATTGAAATTGTAAAGCTTTTCGTACAAAGCTTATTTTTATTTTAAAGTTTAGATATATTAACACTCTGGTATCATTTGATTAGGGGGCTAAAGTTGAGACTCTGAGACTCAGAGGTCCCATGTTCGATTTCCCCCATGTGGGGGTTTGTCTACATTTTATATGTAGTTTGTTGTCTCTTGTATAGGAGTTTGAATTATTAATTTCTTATAGTCCCCTGCATAGAAGTTTGTGTTATTGATTTCTATCAATTGTGTTTCAGAAGAATATATATTTATATACACTTGTAATGTCATGATACAGATTGTAATTATACTTGAAAAAACACTTTGGTATAAGAAAAAAAGGGCAATAGTTAATAATAGTTGCTTTAAAAAAATATGGATTAGGGGAAAAATTAAATTACAAAGATAATGGAAACTCTAATAAACAATTATCATACTTTAATAATTTTTTAAAACCAATCCACATTAACTATCCAACTTTAATAATTCTAGCTTGTTTGTAACTGTGCAGATTAAATAAAGGCATATAAGAAAACTTAACTATAATTTCAACTGTATTTAAAGGAAACTGACATATAATTTGAAACGGATGTAAAAGAAATAGGAGACTATCTTTATGTAGTCAAGATAATATTATTTTTATCAATAAGAAAACTATGTATTATTTCCGTGCATCGAACGGGGATAACACTAGTTAAATAATAAGTTAAATTAAATGAGTCACATGGACATATTTTTAATTTCATTTATCATTTAATATCACGCATAATACCACTTCAGCTGGAAGTATTGCAAAGTCTTGCCTTGACGAAAAATACGAGATTGCAAAGTATGGCAATAAACAATTGGGCCGACTAGTTAAAGGAATTTTCCAAACGGATGATAAATGTTGGAGAAGGCAGAGAAGACAGAGACAATGACGGCTACGCTGAAATCCAAATACCAAAGGATACTTTGATAACATCAATGTCTGATCCTATACAGTCTATTGTTAATAGTACGTACCCAACATTCTCCAGCAACAACTGTGATGCCTCATACTCTTATGGTAGAGCTATCTTAGGACCCAAGAATGATGACATTGATGCGATTAATGAGTATATGATTTCAAAGATGAAATCTGCAGAGAAGACTTATATGAGTGTAGATGTTTTTTGCAGAACTGAGGTCAATGGATTATTGTTTGAAAATACTTACTCAACTGAATTCTTGAATACAGTAAAATGTTAGGGTATTCCCAATTGTGAGTTGAAGCTTAGAGTAGGTGCCGTCGTAGCGCTATTGAGGAACATTGACCGTACCCAAGGGCTCTGCAATGGAACAAGGTTGGTTATTACGAGACTTTGAGATCATGTTTTGGAGGGTCAGATTCTTTCTGGAAACAATGCAGGCCATAGAGTGTTCATTTCAAGAATGAGATCGGAAGAGTGTCAGACTCCAGGATTCCTTTTAGATTTCAAAGGAGACAATTCCCGTTGATGGTGTCATTCGCCATGACAATAAATAAGATTGAAGGACAGTCACTCGTCCATGTGGGACTTCTTCTTAGAAGACCTGCGTTTAAGTATGGACAACTTTATGCTGCAATCTCTAGGGTAACCAGTCAGTCCAGTTTAAAAATTTTAATTTGTGACAAAGATGGTAAACCAATAAGATTAAAAATGAATGCTGTATATAAAGAGGTTTTTCAAAATTTGTAAAAGACTCATATTGTTTTCAGATCACGTCTTTTTTTTATAACTCAAATCCTGCTTGTGTCGTTTTTTTTTACTATTATTTGTAAAAAATTTTCATGAGTTATAACTTTTACAGTTTTCCTTCCTGTGCATCGTACGAGTAATAAAACGAGTTCTTAATATCATATAAAGCTCAATAGTCGAGCCAAAGATTTTCCCTCTTAAAATTTCAACTAGCTTCTTGTCCAACCCTGCAAATTTTGTTAGTACTATTTTTTTTTTTTAAAATTCTGCATTGGGAATTTGCAAAAATTAACTTGGAGTGCTTGTCTTGAAAATAGATGTCAGTTTTATAATTAGCACTTGCGTTGGAATTGTAAAGCTTTTTGTACAAAGTTTATTTTTATTTTAAATTTTAGATATGTTAACACTCTGGTATAAGAAAAAACAAGCTATATTTAATAATAATTGCTTTGAAAAAATATGGATTAGGGGAAAATTAAATTACAAAGATAATGAAAACTCTAATAAACAATTATCATATTTTAATTTTTTAAAGCTAATCAACATTAATTATCCTACTTTAATCATTCTAATTTGTTGTAACCGTGAACATTAAATAAAAAGATATAAGAAAACTTATAATTTCAACATATTTTTAAAAGAAACTGACATATATTTTGAGACAGATGTAAAAGAAATAAGAGACTATGTTCATGTAGTCGAGATAATATTATTTTTATTAATAAGAAACTATATATTATTTCTGTGCATTGCACCGGGATAACACTAGTTAAATAATAAGTTAAATTAAATTAATTACATGTACATGTTTTTAATTTTATTTATTATTTAATGTCACGTATATCACCACCTAGATTGGCTCTAAATACCACTAGTGGTGCGGTTTCCTGAGAAACACTATGCAATCAAGATATGGTTCGGACGTGAACCTTAATTATGGGCCATGTTGTAATAAGAGGGTGGGTTAGAGGATTTTGGCCCAGTAAAAATACAGAACAGGTTGGTACCGCACAATGGTTTTACAAGAGAACTAGATTCTTTTTTGTCAGCACTCTCACGGTTAATTGAAAATTTGGTAGTAGAGTAGTTACCTAATAATGACTAATGTGAATGGCCACAACCATACATGTATTTTTGAACAGGGTAATTTCATGATCTGGTCCCTCATCCTTTCAGAAACATGATAATTTTGACCCTTTCTTTTTCAATGTATTTTTTTTTGTCTCCAACGTTAGAAAAACTCTTTCAACCATAGCAAGTTAGTAACCACAATCAACTATTTTAACTATTAAATATTATAAAAACATAAATTTACCAAACCACTTGAAATAAATAAATAAATATGCTAAATAAAAATGAAATTCTTATATTCGCAACCTCACTCAACTCTCTCTCTCTCTCTCTCTGAAAGAGAGAATAATTAGTGTTGAAATGGGTCTCTTCTAAGTTCTAATTTGTTTCTGGAAATTATAGCCAATATGGGGGTTAGACCCACCATTTTGCTACTGAAAATGGTTGAGAAAGTCGAGTGGGCCCAAATATTAAGTTTTTGCCCCATTCTATTCTCTTAAAATAGGCACTGTGTTTAGGAAAATTCTAGTTGGACAAAAGAAGATACAAAAAAGATGACAGAATTTGTGTTGATCAAAAAATAATGTGATGTGTTGAAAAATAAGATTGTGCCACGTGTCAATTTTGTTAAAATTTTTATATGTGAGATCGGAAGAGCACACGTCTGTTTTATTCAAATAACACAACTCATGTGTTTATGTAAACACCTCTCATATAGGCAGCGAAACCCAATGAGACTCATTCTAAGCTCATTGTGCAAGTGGAAGTGTTCACATGGGTATTATACTCATTTGAAGATTTTTAGGATTTTACTGTATGACAACAAAAATATGAAGAAGAACCCCCCATTGTCGTTGCAAATCCCTTCACCCATGTCATTTTATATTTTTTGCAACATCAACTAGACAATGTAACAATGAAAATTTGATGCTCATAGATTTTGATAAAGTACTAGACATCTGATGTCGTATCGCATCAAAAAAATAGTGTAACGCAATATCAGGTGCTGATATAATTTGTAGGGTAATAATGCGTTCATATTAAGAGCTGATATTATGATACATCATTGTCTAGTACGTGAATATTGCTATCATAGTTATTGCTTAAAATGGGCAACCCTCAAAGCAAGGTGAAGCCCACTGTATATGAGTAGGGTGCTCATTTTAAAAAATAAGCGTGGTACTCATAGGGAAAATGGGCACAACTCTTTTCTGCTTTTATTGTTATTTGACAACCTTTTATAATTGGAGTGAATTATTATAATTAGTATTGCATTACTATCTATGTCTTACAAAGATAGTTTGATAGTTATTTTTACATAGATTAAAAAATAATGGTTAACATAATTGAAATATTAAATTTTACAAGTATGTTTTCATATATACTCTTATGTATTATTAATTTTTGAGAATACTTATAATATATAGATAGTTGATGTAAAGTAATAACAAGATACATTAATTAAGTATATATATGAAATTGAAAAATTAAAGAAATGTTCAATATGGTATATAAATTATCTTTTTGAGACAAACAAAAATAATATACATAACTATTTTTGTGGAATAGAGAGAACACTAATTTTTGTGGGTTCTTTTAGGGGAAAATATAGAAAAAGATTTTGCCGAGGTTTTTTTAACACTGGTGTGATTAATGATTACAAAATCGCACGACCTTCATCATAAATTACTAACGTCAAAGTTTTATGGCTCCATTTGAAAAACTTGAAATGTAAAATTAATAAAAAGAACTTGACACCATACGTCTGACACTACTACAATATCAGTATAATTTGTGTGGGTGATGATGTAACAGATGAATCGAGTAGAATTTCAATTCTAATCGGTTGCCAAACCGCCTTACAAAATGTCAAACGGAGAATCCATAATGCTTGAACGACATCGCTCCCCACGTGCCTATTATCCCCGTTAACCAATCACTGAAGTCCTGTGACGCATATATAGTGCTATACTTTGTAATGCTTTCAGTACTTAGAACAGAAAATTATTTGTTTACTACTAATATTACCTGAATACTTAATTAAATAAACATAACCATAATACGTGGTCAATGGAAGGACTTGATAATCATAATTTTTCACAATTTCATTTTTAATTCATGGGAATTAGTTCCAAAAATTATCTCCCGCCATACTCACACGTGATAGGAGACTGTTGGTTCCCTATATGTGAAAGATCTACACAATTATTCCAATAATCTCTTGCTATATGTGTATATAGTGAAATAATCTCATCATACATTTGACGATAGATGAAAACTGGAATTAGTTCTTTCGCTTGCTTTCTTTAAAACTCAGTTAACTTACTCATATATATTATTTGTTTATGAGTACACTGATGTGGTGATTCATTTGAGTTTCAACGTCAAAGATATTTATATTTTAAACCAAACATTCATGCACACAAATTATTTTAATGTTTGATTTACCAAATGTGCCTACCTAGTTATGGATTCAGTATGAAGGCAAGTGTTACCAATTATATTCCATCTCTACCCCCAGAAAATCTTAGTTAGGTGTACTAATTGTTTCCATCTCCGTAAGTTAAATCGGCTTCACAGAATCTTCCAAACATATGCATGGTACTCCATGCTCCTCCCTATTTACAAAATTAAGAGCTAATATTTAGATTCATAAGACCTAATTTATTGTTAAATTTGGAATCTTGAACACACTTATGAGTTCTTGATTAGCTAGGAGTACCTTATCTTTAGTAATCTTAGAATACTATAGTTTTTTTCACACAACAATTGAGGAAGTATGCTTGAAATTGAAATGGACCTAAAAGAGTGGCTTGAGATGGATTCTAGAACTGGTTCCAGGTGATTTAGATTGGTTTCGCCTCGTTTTATAAGCTAAACATTTTGGAAACAATTGTTACGGAGTGTGATATTTCATATCGGCTGATAGCAAATATGAAGTTTTTACTAAGTTGAAATTGTAGCATTTCCATTATTATATTAACGTGCAAGTATGACTTAAACATTAGTAGACTCAAAAGGACATGACTACGGTGAATTTTGAATTTGAGTACTGATGGATTTCATCTTAGATTAAATGATATTAGTATCGTTTGTTAAAATATTATCTAAAAGTTAGAGAATCATGCTGTAAAGTAGATAGAGACAGTGTAGCAAATACGAAGTGGATCTGAAAAATAGGAGGTAAAAAGAGATGTATAGATGAATTTTAACGTGAGTTGTGTCGTGTGAATTCGATTACGATTAGTATACGGTTGGCATCTTTTCATAAGCGTCCCTAGACCTCGAAATCATATTTACCATTTATTCATTTTACACTTTTGCTGCATCGCATTACAGTACGTTATGCATCGCAAGTGGTACCTAATTTTGCCGCGATTAAGACGGTAGGTAATGGCACTCTCGTAATTCCACTGAGATTCACGCCCATACGCACAAACCAGCGTTACAATAGTTTATCTCAGTACATAGGAAATTTTGCTGGGTGCCCCTCGTCCTCTGCCCCCACCCCATCCCCCCAAACCCAAACCCAAACCCTCTCCATTTCTACGAAATTTCCTTTCCTCTCGAGCATTTATATTCACAGTTGTGCGTGTAAGAGAATATCTGGAGGTGTAAGTTTTGGAGGATTTGGAGTGAGATTATTGAGGGGACTTTGGGGATCAAAAAGTGGAATATTTTCAGAAAATGGACTCATGGGCTCGTGTTTCAATGTCTTCTTCTTCTTCTTACAGGCGCTATCAATCTCGATCAGGTTTGTGTAATTACGATAGATTTTCCGTGTTATCCCTGTTTTTCTCCCTTTTGCGAGAAATCATAAGAAAATTGGGTTTTATTGGCTCCGTAATTCGTTTGTTTTTGCTGAATGATGAAAGGTTGCCGTTTCTGTAAAAGAATAATACAGACGCAATTTTTTTCTTTATTTTTATTAGTTTTTGCTGCTTGTCGGTATAGTGAGATGAAAATTTTTGGATGGTTAAGCTTTTGTTTTAAAGCTGGATTTTCCCCCCTTTTCAATGAGATTTGGAGATGTTTGTTCAAGTTCCAAGGATGATATAGGCTGCTTCTTCTGAGATAATTTCGAAATAGAAGGGAAATTTGAGAATTCGAACTTTTCAAAATTGGAAATTTATTTTCTTTTACAGAAAATGGAGAAGTGCGCATTAGGGTTTCTGTTATTATAGAAATGAAGCTTTGAGTGAAAGGATTAGGAACAAGAGATTGCCAGTATTTTTCTCATCTTTATATTTTTACCCCCTGTTTGATGTTGCAGCGAACTTGAAGGCTTCTTGTTTTTGCTGAATCATAAATAATATCTCAATTTTTAATATATTTTGTTACAGAAATGGAGAGGAGTTTTCATGACAATGTTATGTATAAATATGGTTTTTGTTGATTGTGCATTTTCATTGTAATACAGACCCATATCACGGGGAGGAGTATGAAAGGGAAGAAGAGATGAGGCCTGAGTTTCTCTGTCCATTTTGCGGCGACGATTTTGATATTGTTGGTCTCTGCTGTCATATTGATGACGAGCATGCCATTGAAGCTACGAATGGGGTATCCATTTTCTCCATCCTACTTCGATTATGTTAGTGTTAGTGCAGTTGTATGTCTGCTGGTTTATATTGGGGTACCCATTTCTTACTGGTTGATCTAAAAGCAAATAGAGGAGATTTGGCTTATAATATAAGTGGAATGCATAGATTTCAGTTCTGACAAACAGATCTGTACTGAGATACTCTGATGTTTCTGCCAATTATGACTTTGCCATAACATTCTGTGCATATTGCACCATGTGATCATCATTTCACATTTAATGTATCATAATATTCCTGGAGTTCATGCAGAGGTCAACACGGACACAAACATAATACATGAGAATGAGAGGACATGTGACCCATTCACCTACTCACCTGCTTCATATTATATTGATTAGTCTATGCACTAATCTTTAGTGAGGCTACTTGACATCGATATCCTTATCCTGCTAATTTTTTGATTTTATTTTTTTCCCCGTATGCTGCTTCATTGAAAGCCATGGACCATGTGAAAGTTTGCATAATAAGTCTTCCCATCTCTAGTTAGTGTAATTCTTTATGTTGCTAGGCACAGATCCTACTCTGTTTTCATCCTTGAGGAATTGATATACAGCCTTATTCGTTATTTTTGAAAAAATGCTAGCATCTTCTTGCTGTTGTGTATTTATTTATTTCCCAATTTTTTTTTTTGTGTTTTAGAAAATGAAGATTGAAGTTATAAGTAAAATTATTGGAAATACTTTATTTGCCCTTTTATCCTTTCTGCTTCCCTCCCCCGCGGTATGTTGAAGTATCTCTTACCAGTTATTGATCTGATTGAGAGATGGTATGTCTATATGCAGGTATGCCCTGTTTGTGCAAAAAGGGTGGGGACAGATTTGGTTGGCCACATAACTGGGCAGCATGGAAGTCTTCTAAAAATATCCTTTTGAGATTGGTTTTGGTTTTAGCTGCAATCTAATTGATGTCTCTTCAGTTTTGCACTATTTTAATTTATTATTTTCATGGATCTTTAGTTTCTCTTAACTAGAGAATACGTGCAGCGGAGGAGGAGAACCCGAAGGGGTGGATCTAATTCTACACTCTCTATGTTAAGGAAAGAGTTACGAGAAGGAAATCTGCATTCTCTCTTTGGAGGATCTTCGTACTTGTCCTCAAACACAGAACCTGATTCACTGTTATCGTCCTTAATATACAGTCCACCTGTGGTTGATGAACCTCTTGAAGTTCAACCTCTTTCTTCAACTGAGGCTCCCCCAAAGCCAAAATCCTTGGGTGACGATTTAGTGGAAAGGTGAGGTGACTATGATAAAAATGTGTACTTCAGTTTTATAGTATTGAACGTTTCTCTTTTGATAAGCCCAGTTAACTAGATTTAATGAGGAATGATCACCTACCTGTTGTGCGGAATTTTTTTTACGCTGCCCCACTTTGGTAGATTCAGCCATCATTTTATTAGCAGTGGGTAGTTTCTACATAACATACTAGGTGTAGGTGATCAGAAGTTCATGATTTAATTAGTTGGACTTGTCATTTAATTTCACCTAATGATGGTGATCATCACCAGTGGTGATAAATGGCATAACTTTTTCAAGAAATTGATGCAAGAGGTTAAGCAATAAAGATACACTATCAGCTCACAAGGGAAATCATGGGTTATGATGCAAATGGATTTTTTTTTTTTTTTTTGGGGGGTTGGACATGATCTGCGAATGACAATGAACACTGACCTTGGCAAAACCTCAGATTTTTTGTTTGACCTGAAATCATGAATTTTAACCTATTGTTGCTGGACAGTGGACAAAATTGTTTATTGAGCCCAAATTTGTGCATTTGAGCAAATTCGTGCAACCCTTCGTTTCTCTATTTCTTATTTAAATATTCTCAATAAGGAAACATCATTTTTTGTTTTCTGATTGTTGGTTTATACTTTGTGTGTCTGTAACTAATGTTCCATATTATTATGTATTTCCTGAGAAGAATCTTTGTTTTTCCTGTTATGATCTTTGAGCCTTGAAGAGGTTTTAAGTAATCTCACTGCAATAATTACGATGTGCACATACATTTTATTTTATCCGCACATGTGCAATCAATAGCTCAGCTCAATTTCTTCTGGCCCAAAGATGTTTCTGGCATGATTATGTTACCATTTTATTAAGAAGCTGTAGGGATCTCATATTGATTTGAAGAACTTGGGATGATAACCAACTTATGTTCGTATTTTCAGCAACAGAAATGTACTGCAGCCACCATTGTCCGTCAAGGACCAAGAGGAGAAGGCTCGAAAATGTGAATTTGTGCAAGGACTTGTGGTTTCTACTTTCCTTGAAGACAGCTTATGAATTGGAAAACTGTATGCATCCTTAATAACTTTCTAGATGTGGCGGCCTTGCATGGAAGAAAGAGTAAGAGGATACATCAGAGCTTTTCGTGTTGTAACCCTGCCAAAAGAAAAACTATCTTAGGGCCTATTATTGTACGTGAAACATGTTTATCGTTCATAATGAGATGTTCTATAATGGTTATCTAGTCGGTGCTTGCTATTCACTGCACATTGAGTATCCTCTGTTGTGCATCTGTTTCCTGGTTCCACGGTGTTCATTTCTTCCAGTGGCACTAGTGACAAGAACAGAACAACTATTCTTAATAATTATTAAATAACTATGATCATTTATCTAATTTAATTTAAATATTCCTTTCCCCAAAAAAATAATAATAATAATTCAAAAATTAGCAAATGGAATCTCTATGCAACCTGCTTAGGTAGGGTTGAACCAAATTTAGTCTAGAACATTGGCTCTTAGACGCCACCTAAAGCAGCGTGATTTCTTACTTTTGCAGAAAATGAAATAGATTAATAAATTCAATTACGAATATTTTCTCCCTCAGAAAAAAAAAAGAAAAGAAAAGAAAAGAAAAGAATATTTAACTAGGTTTTTTTCTGGAAATCTTTAATGACTTAATTTTTGAAGTATTTTCAGGATTCAAAAATTTAAACTTGAGTACGTTATGAGAGAAATGATGAGGTGGAAAATGGGATGCTACAACCTAGAGGAAGTATAAAAAATGCTTATTGCTTGAGGAAAATGGGATACTACAACCTAGAGAGTAAAAAAAAAAATGCTTATTATTGCATGGGCGACAAAAAAGAGAAATTAGGTGGAAAAAATAGTCCAATGTGGGAAAAATACCTTAATAAGGTACTCTAAACAAATCAGTAATCTATGCACAGGTTCAAGGGTATCAAAAATGAGGCTCAGAAACCCACATGTGGGTTCTTCATTGGCCAAGAGTACCATAGTATGATAGAATTTTTTCCTCAACGTGGAGGTAATAATCTTTATTTATAGCTGTTATTATATTCTAAAATTCTAATAAAGAAATTTAATAAAGTTTTGAAAAGTGTGATTATGATGAAGTAATTGTAAGGTTAAATTTACTGTGCCACGCGTTCAGAAAATAACCAGAATAACATGGCATGATCACGATAATGGAAGCAAGAGTTTTCTTTTCACGCAATGTAATACAACAAAAATGACAATTCATTCTGGACAATTATTCTGAACAACTGGAATTACCTAAAGTTAAATAGGCGGACTAGAAGGTTTGTCCTAGTAGTAAAGGCACCCCTTATCATAGTCCTAATCACGCTATACGTTTAGTAGGATTGTCCCACCATATGGGAAGAGATCATTTTCACCCCTTATTGGATTATTTGAGTGAAATTTGGATTAAAAAGTTACATAGGTGAAATTAGAATACGTTAATAATAATAATAATTTTTCTTTTTTTTTTAAGGGATTCAATTTAAAATTATGAATCTCACTTTTGCATTTTTAAAATTTAAAATTTGTGTAGTTAAGAAATCATTAAATTAAATAATGTTATCGATTTTTTGCGCAATTTAAGAAGAGTAGAGGAAGACAATTAAGAGCTAGTTTTAGGAGTTTCAAGTATATCTCTAGTTTTTAAAAGTTGATTTTTTATGTGTGATGAAAATGTAAAGAAAAATTATTTAAAGATATAAAAATTTGTTTTTTTATGTAGAACTATCTATAAAAGTTTATTAACCAGCTTTTAATTTAAGACAAAACTTTCTACAACAAATTCTAAACCCTCGTATACAAAGATATAACCACCCACTTTGATAGAGAGATAATATCAGATGGCATGGATATTAACACAATCATATCCGTATTTTGTGTTGAATTGAGAAAAATGCACCACTGTAGCAAAGACACGCTGAAGCTTGGAATTAATGCCGCCAGAACTTAACGCTTTTTAGCATACACAAACATCACAATTCTTTAAAACCATTCACAATTTTTATTTGCATTAAACCCTACATTGCACAAAAGTAATATTTATAAACTATATATTAGAAAAAGCTCAACAATACCCAGTCATATGCACAATACATTATTCATCGTCATCCCACCTCAAGTAACATCAACTCGATTTGAAAGTCAAGCCTCTAAGTTAAAAAACCAGCACAATTTCTGGCATTCCACCATAGAAATGCCAATTCCGATTGCCATATACCTTTGTTGTCCGTCATCTCTCAACTCCATGCTTCGAATTCCCATAATCTTTTAGGAGAAACAACACCTCCAATTTATTGGAGAAGAGTTATCTATAAGTTCCAATATCTACATCCAGCAAGAATTATGGGACACGAAAAAGCTATAGTCAGGGTGATTAACTTTCAACAGCTTAAGCCAATTCTCAGCACCTTGCAAGAGAGAACTAAACTTCTGGCATTCATCGACTCCATCAGTATTCCAGTCAGAGACTTTAAACTTATATGAAGCAAGTCCAAATGTTGGAAGTGAGAGCTTTGAGGAGATGCCCTCATCATGAGATCCTTCACTAAATGGAGAAACGTGGAATTGGGGTAGATTGGTTCCTGCATCTAGCAAGGAAATTGTATTAGTCTACCGGCAGATCACGTATGCTTTGATGACTTGACACATATACAATCACCTCTTTGCAGGTTGAGAAGCAAAAATGGGGAAGAAATTGACTTACTCTTAACAGGTGTGGCAAGGGAATGGAAAGTCAAAAAGCAGGCATCAACATTTTCCAAAGTCGACCCCATAGGTATCCTGTAGATGGGGTACCTGCGTGATTAGACACGTCGTCTATTTTCAGTTTACGTGAGATTAACAGTTTAGTTCCATTCTATACAATTACTGCTTGATGGCAAGAAAAGCTTACCAAGCAATAGAAATCCAACTTGCAAGAGTTAAATCACAGCTTCTGTATGTTCTCAGTTCAGGAAAGTGAGATGCAAGGACAGATACCTACTCAATTTACGAAAACAAAAGGGTTTTGCTTCGACAAAAAGGAAGATTGAGATCTAGATACAATGTATTAGGAGATGAAGCACTTGCCTTATCAGCTAATGGTTCACGGAAAAAAGGGAGATCCCGCTCCAAGTGCTCAAAAATAAGACGACCAGGAGGGCTGCTAATATCACTTTCATCCACTGAAAATCCCACGAGAGTCTCGTTTCTTTTGTATCCTCGGCCTTCACTGATGTCATCACTGATTGTCTCCCCTGATGAATCTGAATCGCTATCCTCTCCAGGTTTCCTGCCATAGAAGAGCATGCAAATTAAAGGTTGTGAACCCAAAACCAAACACGTCTTTGACAAGTAATCCCTCAAAATTTCAAGCATTATCATAATTTTATTAGGACCACTACACAGTACAAGCAATCTACAAGGCAATAAAATTTCAGTAAGCAAGAACCAAAGAAGAAGCTCACCTTAGCTCTACCAAAGAGCTTGATGGATCCACATATAGCTGCATAGCGGACAAGTATGGCACATAGTATTGTACAACAGAATCATTGCCATTCATGACGAGTGGAACTCCAACTCCATATACACTCCACTCCCTAAAAGAGTCCCAAAGATCACCAAGTATGAAGTATGGGTGGAGGTCACTATCTCTATTTCTCCATCCACTCACACTTGTCTGTAGATCTCCAAAATGAATCAAGTTAAGAACACATAGGACAGGTATAGAATCATATAATAAATATATTAGACTTAGTGTCTTAAATCAATAAACTATGAAAATATAAATCAAATTAAGTTCTAGCCTCTAGGCAAGTACACTGCGTAAATAAGTCTACACATATCAGACTTCATGTAATTGCGCTCTGGGCCAACACCATCATACTATCCAATCACCTCAATTTAGTTATTCTATTTAAACATTTTCACATTTGCGAATGTTGTAAGTCGTCATGGTATTTGTTCCTCAAGCACAGGGAAAAAATGCATCCCAGATAGAATCCATAGAGGAAATGCAGGAAAAAAATAATAGAAGAGATAGGCAAAGGATAAAAAAGTAGAGGAAAATCATAAAATATATCTCGTTTTTGCACTAAGCAAACAAAACTACACATCAACTGTTATTAAAATTTCTAAAGAGTCATTACATACATCACAGTTCCACTTATTATCACATGTCCACTTATAAATGAAGCAAGTTAGGTAAATTAAACATAACACATTCTTTATTTTACTCAAATCTGATTTAGTAGCCTGAAAGGAGAATCTTATATCAGCAAGTTAGACTATGAACTCGTGAACTATGAAGAAGCTGTGTTGGTCACAACTTCTATTCCAAATGGTGCCAAACCTCACCAAAAGAAATTGGAATGCAACCTCCGCAGCAAAAAACTTGTTTGTATATCGATAGAAAAATTGGAATGCAATCTCAGCAGCAAAAAACTTGTATATAGATAGAAAAAGAATCAGTTCAGGGATTCCCCTAAATCAGCATTGGGAATTTACAGCTAAATTTTATAAGCATCCTTTCAATTTATGGAGGAACAAAACAATTAAAAACCCTAAGGAAACTCACTCTTTCATTCACTGAATGAAGAAAATCCAATTTAAGAAGCTTAACATAGTTATTTATTACTCTAAAGTCTAAAACGCCGTAAAGTAAACATCTTCCAATTTTTCTTTCCCAATTAATGCCCAGACCATAAATGAAGAGAAAAGATTTCAACTTTAAATTCTTTCCTCCTTGTTGTTGATTAATAATTAATAATTGACTCCAGATCAAAATACAAGTACAGATTAAAGATTAAACAGCTATATTCAACACCCAACCGCCCAAATAAATAAGAAGCAAAATTAAATTTCGCATCTTTGAAAAACATTTTTGCTTAATTAAACTTTGACATTTTACCTTAGGGAAACGCTGTGCAACAACAGAAGGGGTAGTGTGCTCCAAGAACCGATCCAAGTTGGTTTGGGACTGAGCAGCTCCTGCATCTAAGCCCGACCTGACTTCTTTCTTCTCGGGTATTGAGGTTGATTTTGATTTTAGATGCTGGAGTTGCTGATTGTGCCTTCTCATTGCCGGTGGACAGTAGTACAACCTTTCCTCTGCTGCTCTTCTCCGTCCGGTCATTTTTCTACTCAAATAAAGAAAACCCAACAAAATTCAACTCAGAGATGTATCTCTATATACCCTGATTAACCCAGAGTAGGATTCGAATTCTGTGTAGAATTTGGGTTTGTTTGGGGTTTTGATTGAAGAGTGAAATTTACTGATTTGAATGAGTATTTTAAGGAAGTAAACTGAAAAATCATATATATATATATATAGAGAGAGAGAGAGAGAATATGCGGTTGGCGTTGTGAAACGCGGTGGGTAGGTTGAGAGTGAAGGTACAGATTTAGTACTGTGCACCACCATCCAGAGAAATCTAGCTCTCGTCAATGGTTTTCAAATTTATAAAAAGGGACCGACATTTATAGATTTATAATGAGAAATTATAATGAGATAAAAAAAATAGTATAGATTTAATAAAAATTTAAAATTTATGATTATAAATGAGTATTTGTCAAATTAGTTGTATGTGAAATTATAAAGAGAATTGATAAAGAGAATCAAATAAACTTTTAATTAACTTTCTGTTACAGTAAACACCTTCAAGAATTATTGATAAAACACCTGTGTTTTATGTGAGTATATGAATGCACGCTATGACACTAAATATAAATTTTCAGATTCACATGACGCACATTTATATACTGACATAGATAAAAAGTGTCTTAATAGCACCTCCAAGAGCATTTCAATGCTGTTGGTCTTGGTGTATAATCCAAAAAGAGAGAAGAAGACATAAAAATTTTCGTGGGTCTCTTTTTTTATTTCTTTTTCTTTTAATCAATTTTTTTTCATTTTCATCACTTTTTCTTCACTTTTCCTCCCTCGTATCCCGTGTAAGGTCTAAATTTAGACATTTTTCAAAGACTTCAATACTATTATTTTATTATTATTTTTAAATTTCTATCTATCTCTCTCCTCTTTTTCACTTTCTCCTCTTTTTTTTTCCTACACCTCTTTTAACAAATATTCAATTAAAATAATCACACACACACACACTCTCTCTCTCTCTCCCCCCCCTCTACACCACCCAAAACTTTGACATCTCATTAGAGATGCTCTAAGAGGTGCTTAAAAATTTTTGCTTTCTAATAATATCATCTAACATTACTCAATCAGCTGAAGTCGGTCTAACATAGAAATAGTAGAACTAGGTACCAGTTCAGGGTTAGGTTGTTTAAAAGGATAGTCTTCAAGTAATTGTCCAAAAATAAGAACTGATTAAACATATCAAGGCAACTAAACTAACCAGTGCTACCAGTAGCAATTATATATACATATATATATATTGAATCGGAATATTGCTATATTGGTTTGAATCTATGCTCTAGGTGCAAAATAACTATTGAAATAGAAAATTAGTCATAGGATGTTTGATCATCATTATGCGTTCTAATGAGGTGAAACATGTAGTGGATATTTAATGGATATAAAAAATGTGTAGTTAAACTGATTGGTCAAATTAATCTTTCTTAATCTAACTTTTAAATTTTTAATTCTAGGGGTGATTCAAACTAGCTCCTGCTTTCTCGTTGAGTTGATCGGTTTGATTCAATCCAATTTCATAAACCACATTTTTAAGGCCTTCTTAGAGAAGTTCCAAAACAAGAAAAATCAACTTGTCTTTTTATTTAATCCAATGAACACTTTACGTGTAAAAATTGAGATCAAGAAGGAATTTGATTTGACCCATCATAATTAATTAACATGTAATGTCATAATCTGATGGATAAATTGGATATTTATTTATTTTTTAATTAGCAAATTGTAGTGATTGTCAAGTGGAGTTACTAGTTATTATTCCAGCCGGTTTTGCCTTGGTAATTAAAACGTGAAACGAGAGCGAGGTTAGTGTTTGTTTCGCGAGCGGATTAAGAAAAGCAGTAAAATCAAAAATACAAGAAGAACGCAGGATATAGTTTGATCCCTTTAAAGAGAGTCTGCAGTTCATCGGACCGGAGTCTAGCTACTCTACCGGTGAGGCTTTGCCAACAAGAAGCCTCGATTCCACTAGCACCTCAAGATCGTTACAGCCACTTTACAGACCTTAAATCAGAGACTAAAACACCTAACCACCAAGGAAGGATAACGCAGCCTCACTACAACGTCTCTCTCACACACACACACACACACCAGCGATCTATCTTACAGACAGAGATAGAGAAATCATCTGAAAAGGGATCACTCAAAAGAACCCTAACCTACAGAGAGAGAATGTACACAGAGTCTGAAAATAGAAGAGAGAGAGTGTCAATTACAATTTGAATTCTGCAAACCCTAACGTGTATTTTACTTATACCCCAAACGAACGGACGTGATGAATCTTGATGATCCAACGGCCTGCGACAAAGTGAGATCTAATGGGCCAAGACAATGTACATGGGCCAGGCCTAAAATGTTACACCCGGACTTGTTTGGGGACACAGATCCAACAACTCTCCACCTTGCACCCAAACATGAACCTCAGCACTAGTGGAATCAAGAATACTCAGGTTGGCAACTGAGCCTCCTATGAACACCTGAAAAAAAAACAGTTTATTAGACAAGTTTTACAATCTACACTAAGTAAAAAAAAAAACTTGACAAATACCAATAAAGATTGGAATAGATACCGAGTTATCCTTGATCAATGTTTAGCATAGCTAAGCATGACCTAAACTTTGAATGTGGTAAAGGTTTTGTGCCCATATCTGCGGGGTTGAATTGGGAAGGGATTTTTTTCCAGAAACACTACTCCTTGAGCTACTAAATCCCTCATAAAATGTAACCTAACATCAATGTGCTTTGTCCTATCGTGAAAAACATGATTTTTGCACAATTGAATTGCAGATTGACTATCTGAAAAAACCACAACCTTCTGCTGAATATAATTTAACTCATGTAAAATACCTTTCAGCCACAGGGCCTCTTTCATAGGTTCAGTCACAGTTATGTATTCAGATTCAGTAATGGACAATGCCACAATATGTTGAAGTTGTGACTTCCAGCTAATGCAGCCATTTCACAAGGTAAACACTTATGAAGTCACAGACTTCCTACTATCCCTATCCGTAGCATAATTGGCATCTACAAATCCCTTTAGCACAGTACCCTTATCACACTTACCATACTGTAACCCAACACTTACAGTACCTTTCAGGTATCTAAGAAGCCATTTCAAGGCTTCCCAGTGTTGAACCCCTGGATTTGACATGTATTTACTTAACACACTTACAGCATAAGCAATATCTGGTCTTGTGCAGACAATCAAATACATGACAGAGCCAATGACATTTGAGTAAGGAACAGACTTCATATAATTCACATTATCATCAGATAAAGGGCATTGTTCTTTACTTAACACAAAATGATTGGCTATGGGTACAGACACAGATTTGGCACCAATCATAGAGAAACTTTTCAAAACCTTTTCAATGTAAGTCTTTTGGTTTAAAAACAGTATAGACTTCTTCCTATCTTTGACTATATGTATCCTTAAAATCTTTTTGGCACTGCCTATCTCTTTCATTTCAAACTTTGAGTTCAAAGCCTTTTTCAAGTTGTTAATAGCATTCACAGAGGGGCTGATTAATAGCATATCATCAACATAAATCAATAAAAACACAGGGGCATTCACTGAATAGTCTAATTTGAAATAGAGGCAATGATCATATTCACTTCTGCAAAATTTCAGAGATAGCATAAAAGAATCAATTTTTTTATTCCATTGTCTAGGTGACTGTTTTAAACCATACAAAGACTTAACTAACAGGCACAAATGCTCAGGCTTTGCTTTATCAAAAAAACCAGGAGGTTGATTCATATATATATATATATATATATTTTTTTTTCTCCTCAAGATCACCATGTAAAAAAGCTATTTTCACATCAAGTTGTTCTAATTCCCAGTTAAAGTGAGCAACAAGAGAAAACATTAATCTCAAAGTACAGTATTTAACCACAGGTGAGAAAATTTCATGAAAATCAACACCTTCTTTTGAGTAAAGCCTTTGGCTACAAGCCTGGCTTTAAATTTCACAGCACCTGCAGAATCACCTTCCTTAACCTTAAAAATCCATTTACAGTCAACTATGGACTTATTTGTAGGTTTAAGAACAAGCACCCAAGTCTTATTTTTCATTAAAGAAGCAATTTCATCATCCATTGCGTCAATCCAATACTTTGCATACTTATTATTTATAGCTTCATTATAAGTTTTAGGTTTACATTCAGTTAATTCCTCAAACACATTGCAAGACAATACAACATAGTCATAATCAGACAGTCTCACATTAGGTTTAGGATCTCTCCTAGACCTATCCCTAGCTAGCATATAATCACTCAGATTTTGGGAATCACTTCCCTCATGCTGTTAAGATAAATCAAATTGCAACTCTTCATTAACCTCAATACTAGTTTGAGGAACCTCCACCTCACTGGGAGTTCTCTCCACCTCAGATGGAGTTTCCTCCAAGTGAGAAGGAGAAGGCAGGAGAAAATCATAAGGATCAGTAAACTTATGTTGAAGCACATTTTCATTTTCCTTAGGCACAAAGTCTAGCAAGCAAGGCATAACATTTTCATCAAAAATCACATTTCTGCTTACAATTATTTTTATACCAGGCTGCCCTTTTTCCCATAACTTGTACCCTTTAACCCCTTCTTCATATCCTAAGAACACACACTTCAAGGTCCTAGGATCCAACTTATCCCCTTTATGATGAGAGTAAGCAACACATCTAAACACTCTTAAGAATGAATAAGTAACATACTTATTATACCAAACTTCATCAGGTACTTGACCTTGCAAAGCCACAGAGGGGGTTTTATTAACTAGATAACATGTAGTCATTAAAGCTTCCCCCCAAAAAGGTTTGGGCAAGCCAGAAGAACTCAGCATACATCTGACTCTTTCTAAAAGAGTCCTATTCATTCTCTCAGCAACACCATTTTGCTGAGGAGTATAAGGGACTGTCCTATGTCTTTTTATGCCATTTTGTTTACAAAAAACTTCAAAGTTTTTATTACAGAACTCCAACCCATTATCAGTTCTGAAACACTTCAGTTTCTTGTCACATTAGGTCTCCACATAAACTTTCCATTCCTTAAATTTTTCAACGGTTTCAGATTTATGTTTCAGAAAATACACCCAGACTTTCCTTGAAAAATCATCAATGATTGACAGAAAATAGACATTTTTTCCAAGAGTAGGAACACTAGAAGGTCCCCACAAGTTAGAGTGCACATAATCCAAGATAGCAGATGATTTATAAGAACTTGAAACAAACTTGTTTCTCTTTTGTTTACCAAAAATACATGTTTCATATAGAGGCATATTAGTTATCTTGGAATTTCCAAAACACCCAGATTTATGTAAAATTTTCAGTCCATGAACACTGATGTGTGCAAGTCTTCTGTGCCACAGCACAGTGGCATCCCCTGCAGCAGGGTTAACTGCTGCAATGTAGTCTTGTACTGGATTAGCAGTATAGACATACAATTTCCCAAGCCTGGGGGCCTTAAAAACAAATTCATGGTTTCTCATAACATTCATATTACCATCACCAAAGTTTCTAGCAAAACCATCAATTTCAAGGCATGCAATATACATTAAATTTTTACCTAAATCAAGAACATGTCTAACATCCTTGAAAGTATATATAAAACCATAATCAAATTCCAAAGTAATGTCACCAATACCAGCAACTTTAGAGACAACATCATTTGCCATAACAACAGTTCCAGCATCTACTTTAGAATAATTCTTATAGAAGTGCTTGTGTGGAGTTAGGTGATTGGTACAGCCAGAATCAAGTAGCCACTTAGTAGCAGATTGCAGATTTCTCACTTGATTCACATCAGTCACAGATAAATGGTCATGCACAGCCACATAAGCATCCACAACATCAGATTTAACACTATTAGCTTGATCAGGAAGTTTATTTAATTGAGCAAGCAACCCATTTATCTTGTCACATTCTTTTATATAATGGCCAGTTTGGCCACAGCCATAACACTTTCTTCCTTTACTCTTGTCTTTATTTTTAGTATTGATTTTCTCGTTCTTTTTCTTGTTGTAATTATCTTTCCCTTTATCAAACTTGTTATTCTTGTTGTTATTGGTCTTGTACTGTTGTTTATTTTTAACGATATAACTTTCCCCCATAGCCTTTTGATCTTTTTCAGCCTTTATCTCCAAATCTTTGCTTCTTAGGGCTCCTATGACGACATCTAGATCCACATCTGTCCTACCATATTTAATAGCAAATTTTACATCTTTATATGCATCAGGAATTGCTCCTAATAGGACAATGGCCTTATAGTCATCAATAGACTTATCCCATGAATTCTTAATATCTTGCAATAGTTTATTAAAAGCATCTAAGCTCTCATCCAATTCTTTATTTGGATCAATTTTAAAGCTGAAAAACCTTTCAAGTAAGAACATATTATTATTCAAAGACTTTTCAAGATAATTTTGTTCCAGAGCTTGCCACAATATATGAGTGCTTTTCTGTTTACCAACTTTCCTAATTACAGAATCAGACAAATGCAAGATAATTGAAGTATAAGCAAGATCATCCATATCTTTGATTTTTTCAGGGGGTAAAATCAGCAGGATAAGTGTTGTCAATTGCCTTGGCAACTTTCTGTTGCACAAGGATAGCTCTCATCTTTTGTTGCCAAATGGGAAAGTCACATTTCCTATTAAATGGCTGAAGATGAAGAGAAGTGGTAGCCATTTACCACACAAAAGCAGACCAAGAACACAGAGGAAAAATGCAAGAGTGTCTTACTACCTACACCTAAGTCCCAGGTTTCCGTGAGACTCAAAGATCTCAGGTCAAGGGTCCTTTGAGTGTAGTGACCATTCTAGCAGTATGATGGCTAATTATCAAGAACTATGCTACTAACAGTAAAGAAACCAAGAACAAAAATAACAGTCAACAGATAATACTCCTGTCAGGTAACTAAGGGATCAAAGTGCGGAAAACAGTATACTATTTCACGAAGAACATACTAACTCCCAAAAAGATATCACAGACAGTGAAACAGGTATACCACTCAGGGACCAACAATTTTCTAATATCAGAATTCACCAAGAGCCAACTAACCAAGACAGGATATTAACTAATAAAGAGAATCATCATCTACATTAATCCCAATATACAAAACACCCAATATTCACAGATCGGACAAGCAAGAGAAGTCCTAGCCAGGGAAAAAGAACAAGGAACACTTACCTGAACTGTGATACAAAGTCACAGTATCTTTAATTACCAAAGAACACGCCCAGCGACGCACCACTCCAGGCAAGCCAAGCTCTGATACCACATGTTATTCCAGCCGGCTTTGCCTTGGTAATTAAAACGTGAAACGAGAGCGAGGTTAGTGTTTGTTTCGCGAGCGGATTAAGAAAAACAATAAAATCAAAAATACAAGAAGAGCGAAGGATATAGTTTGCTCCACTTAAAGAGAGTCGGCAGTTCACCGGACCGGAGTCCAGCTACTCTACCGGTGAGGCTTTGCCAACAAGAAGCCTCAATTCCACTAGCACCTCAAGATCGTTACAGCCACTTTACAGACCCTAAATCAGAGACTAAAACACCTAACCACCAAGGAAGGATAACACAGCCTGACTACAAGGTCTCTCACACACACACACACACTGGCGATCTATCTCACATACAGAGATAGAGAAATCGCCTGAAAAGGGATCACTCAGAAGAATCCTAACCTATAGAGAGAGAATGTACACAGAGTCTGAAAACGGAAGAGAGAGTGTGTCAATTACAATCTGAATTCTGCAAACCCTAACGCGTATTTTACTTATACCCTAAACGAACGGACGTGATGAATCTTGATGATCCAACAGCCTGCGATAAAGTGAGCTCTGATGGGCCAAGACAATGTACACGGGCCAGGCCTAAAATGTTACACCCGGACTTGTTTGGGGACACAGATCCAACACTAGTGTAGCTACCACAACGCGTACCAACTACCAACCAAAATATATCCTTTCGGATTAAACGCAACTTTTAATTCCGCGGTGTCCAAAAATTAGAATTTCAATATATTTTATAACTTCATGTTAATTTTAGGTGTCTTATTTTAATGAATTACATTTCATTTATATTCTAATGAATTTCATTTCATAAAATTATGTTATCTTCAATTAGTGATGGATTAGCTGGAGCTTCGAGTTAAAAACCTGAAGTCATGCCATCAGATTTTGATGGATTTCATAGAAATTCTTTCTTATATTTTTCCTGAAGTTTTAATGAGGTTGTAAACGGTGTGAATTTTTTGACCAAATTGTTGCCAAAGTATCACATTTCATTCCCTTAATATACAACTACATTTACACCCGTACGTTGCATGAGAAGAAAACCTCTCATATTATATATGAAATTTTAATAAATAAGATTTATTCAATCAAATATTTAGGGGATAATTGAAACCAAATTGATTCATTTAAGATATTGGATGCACTTATCTAAATTAAAGTGATGAGGTTAACCACATAATAACACTCTTTTTATCTCCTTATTTATTAATTTGATTTAAACCCTTATTCATAAATAATACATTTAATGCATTTTTATATTGAAAATCTCATAGACTTTAAATATGTACATAATACATATTTACATAAATAAATAAATATAAACTCATTTAAATAATTTTTAAACTTGTAAATATCATAATTTTAATATGTTTACTCAAATTCTAATGGATCTGTTAGGTCCAAAGATTCAGGTTAATTGGCACTAGCTACCCATAACCTTTAGAAACTAATATTTTAACCCCTAATTGTCACCATTTTGGCTATAAAAGGTTGGGGTATGTAGTGCTAATTAGTCAAAGATTCGATTTGCATGAACCCTTCGTCTATCATTTCAAAAATCATTAGTTCATATTATTTTATTAATATATGAATTAATATAAGATGTTTTTTTTACATTGTGGAAAAAAATAAAATGAAGATACAGAGATTAAAAAAATGAACATAAAGTCAAATAGAGAGAACCTATTCATTTAATATACATCATTGAAAAATTACAACTCCATTATATTTATCATACAACCAAAAAAATTGAAACTATGTACACGATCAAAGCTAATACATTTAAAATAACTAAACTCATGATAACTATTTAAAATACAAACCACAATGAACAACAAAAAATTATATAAACTACTAAAACTACAAAAAAAAAAAAAAACAAAAACTTGATTATTTTATTTATTTATAAGGATGCGAAGAAGTCTACCATGACTAAGTATCTAACATGCATTGATCAACTTCCAAACCGACCACATTTGGCTCATCAATCTATTCCTTACCTTAGGGGTGAACACGGTTCGGTTTGGACGTTTTTTGATTTATTTTTAAACTAAACCATTGGATTCGGTTTGGAAAAATTGTAAACCAAATTAAACTATTTAATTTTTCAAACTAAACTAAACCAAACCTAATTTTTCGGTTTGGTTTTAAACTACGATTTGTCGATCGATGTAATGAAAAGTGGACCAAAACATGATAGTTTTATAAATATAAATATTTTATCATACTAATATGTTTTTTGAATACTAATATCAATATCAAACTTATTAAAAATTAGTAAATTTTACTAAAACACAAATATATAACTAATAAAACATAACAGATGAAAAAAAAACTCAAATAACACATAAGCTTCAAATGAGATATTGTCAGAATATATTTATAGAAGTGTTATTTTGTTCAAACATCTAAATGACAAAATTTTAGAAAAAGATGGTTAATTAACTACTATATAATTTCTCAATAATTTTTTTAAAGGTATTAATTAAATTAGTCAAAGATTAGCTTATTAAATTACTCAAATGAACTAAATTACCACAAAAAATACCTTATTGGAGGAGTAATTAAGCTCAGTCAACAAATTTGACAATCATAAATGAATTAAGTTATTTGATTATTTTCTCATATTACTTACGCATAATAATTTTTTAATTAAAACATAAAAAACGATTTGGTCTGGTTTGTGCGGTTTTTTAAACATCGAAACCTAAATCAAACCATTTCAAGCAGTTTGGAATTTTCTCAAACTAATCCAAACCATTCATTTTTCAAACCAAATTAGGCATGTCAACGAGCCGAGCCGAGCCGTCTCAACTCGCCTAAATTTAGACCCGAGCTCGGCTTGGGCTTTTTTGGTCCCGAGCCTAAAAAGCCCTAGCCGAGCCGAGCCAAAGCCCAATCGCAAAATTTAGGCTCAACCCGAGCTTTGGCTTGGGCCTTTTCCAAGCCAAGCCGAGCCGAGCCAGCTCGGTTGGCTTGGTTTTTTTTAATAAATAACACAAACATAGTAGTTGTGAAGATAAAATGTGGTGTGATAAACAAAAATAGTAGTAACAATATAATTACATTTTATATGAAATTGTAAGCCAAATAATTAAATTATTACAAAGTTTTTTTGGTTTTTTAAAATTTCGACACGGGCGAGCCTTGAAAGCCAGTGTAAACATGCCGGCCCGTTTTGGTCCGGCAAGCCACAGGGGCAGGGCCGGCCCGGGCCTTTCCCAAATTTTGGGACTCAACTCGGGCCCTGTGATAAACTAGCCACGAGCCGACCCGGGCTTTTTGCGGGCTGGGCCGGCCGGCCGGCTCGTTATGCATCCCTAAACCAAGCCAATCCAAACCATTTTCACGAATTGATTCTGTTTTTTGGTTTGGCAGTTTAAATGTTCAGCCCTACTTACTGTATAATCATGCTATAATGAACTGAACTAATGACCCATATTTTCATCACATGGCATGTCGTGACCAATAGAAATCACAAAAGACTTGGTGAAATTCTTCATTTTCTTGAGCCAATAACACTTTCTACAACATATTTCAATTCATTCAATTCTATCTCCTTTTATAAGCAAAATAAGAATTGGAAGCACTTATTAAATAAGCGAATAAAATTAAAATCCCGATATTCATCACATAAATTATTATAAATATTATCATAAAATACATATCGAAACACAACAAAACCTCTATATTTATATGAATCATAAAATATTTCGGGAAATTCAATAGTTATAGGTTACTGTAAATTAATTTAATTTAAAAAAACAATTAATAGTTAATCATTCACGATGTTGACCACTTTAAGGCATATAAAATTTTACCTTATAATATATTTAATTATAAATTTGAAGTCACTCACAAGAAACACTCAAAAACCCATTAATTATAATTAATTTATATATAATAAGGCTAAAAAAATAAAATGAAACAATTAAACAAAGTTGATCTAAACATTAAAAGTCCATCACAAAGCAATCATAGACATCTTTGGATTGTGCATATCTTAATTTGATTGTCATTTTTTTATTAGCATAACATGTTTATGTTTTCTTCAATTGATTAAAAAAGGGTAATTGCTTATATATACAAAAAAAAAAATGTTATGAATAACCAAATGTTATAAAAGAACTAAATGTTATGAATAATCAAAGGAATTGAATAAAAAAAGTCAAATCTCTATATATAGTATGAAATTTCATATTTGGTTAAGTTACTTCCTAAAAAAAAGAAAGCAATTTAAAATAATTTTATAGATTATGAAATATTTATGGAACCTTTAAATACGTGGTTATCCACTCAAATCCTTAGGTGCAATTAATCCGGTTTTAAAATTAATTGTCTTATCTAATATTATTATTATTATTATTATTATTATTATTATTATTATTATTATTATTATTATTATTTTGTTTGAGATACCTTTGTATGTATGAGAAACAATCAAATGTCCACGTTGGACAATTCTTACAAGTCTTAATATTTGTAAAGAAGTCTTTATAAATTTTTTTATAAAATAAGGTAAACACACTATCTTATCTTTATATTATCAATTTCAATAACACTGTGTCAAGTGTCCCATATTTTTAGACATTTATATACGAGAGATAACAATCAAATGCGGACATTTCTTACAATGTCATTTTTAGTCTTACATTACCAGCCATCTCAAATTTTAAACACTTGTATACAAGTGAAGATCAAATTCTCGGCTTAAGCGTTTCTTAAAATGTTATTTTCAAATTTTAGGCACTCTTTCACTAGTAGGATTGCTGGATTGGATGCTTGACAATGTACAGTTTGGCTACATAAGAGCAAGACCCTACAAACTCAAATAGTGTATAACAATTGAGGCAAAAAATTTTATTTTTTGGGTAGAAATAGGTAAATGAGGGGCTAAATTTACCTATTAACACCTCCCTTTCTTATCTCACAAATACATGTTCAAACCAATTAAATTACAACACTTATCCAATTTTTCCCCTTACACATTATTTGAAAATAAGTTTTTTCCCTTAGTGTTTGCCCCTTAGCTTTTTCCCCATACATTAATCTTGTTCTAATGCCCACGTTTTCTAAGACCTAACCATTTATAATTGATGATCTTAATTATCTTTGTTGTTGACACTTCACTCATTATAATTGAAACCATTTATAAACAAAATTGCAAGTTTTTCTCGTTGGTCTTGGCCATGAATTTCTCTCCTTGTTCTAATTCCAAGTAAAAATAAATCGGTGTGTAAAAATTATCAGGCACCTCTTATCTTGTGTGGGTGAATAGATGCATGCCATGCAGATTTCTTACTATTATGGGAGACAACAATAATTGGAAACTTTGTATAACTATTTTCCAAAGGAAAAAAGTTGCCATCTTCCAGTACAACAAATATACTATGATTAATCCTTGAAAAACTCATTTCCCTTGATATTAATTTTCCATTCCTCCGAATATATTAGAAAACAAAATTTTGCTCAAACAGAACCAACATTAAACAATGCTAGACAGATCGAGCAATGAAATGCTTATAATGCATGGAAAACCTAATTATCACCGTCACTACTCGTTTGAGAATCATCATCGATGCCATAAAAAACTTCTTCAACATCTCCATCTTTGCTTTCTTCCATCTGTTTATCGTGAATCGCGACCTGGCTTTTGTTGTTTGTTGCCTTGTCAATCTGTTTCGAAAGAAAAACTCGTTCTGTAAGATCATGTGACAAGAGTATCATAAAAGAACCCGCACTCTGAGAAGGACTAAAAGAGAATTCACCTGTGCCGATATGAGTCGCAAACGACCAGACAACTGGAATAAAGAGCTCATGGCCACACCTTTTGATGTTGTAAGCTGAAACAGAAATACCAGATAATAAGCAGGCGAGATTTACAGGAAGGACCAAAAACTAAATAAAGAATCAAAAAATGAAAAAGTGACGTACCAGATAAATATGGTACATTGAACTTATGAGAGCAAAGGAAAACGGAACGGAAGACTAAGGAACAGAAGTAGAAAACAATTTGTGCATCTTATACCTCATACAAGGATTCTAGAAGTTTTGGTTCCTGAGATTTAACATAACTCCCATGATACACCAATATACAACTTATCCATGGAAGAACAAGCTTCCCACTGCGAGATCTGGCCAAGGAAAGTTTCAGCAGAAAATGAACGTGAATAAACAGGCAAGACCATATACCTTGGATAAAAGCAAGGATAATTTACAAAGTAAAGTCAATCCTAAATCTTTTGCATGGAAAACAACAATCATTTTACATTCCCAGCTAGAGAACCGTTTTTCTGTCTACTGCTGGCACACAGTTAACTTTTTTATAGTAGCGAACCTGGATACCCAGAGATCCACCAAGATCTTTAGCAAGTTGAAAGCATCACCAGGTTCCATGGATGATATTGCTGCCTTTACCTAAAATAATGTATGCAGACAATGATAAATTGTATGTTGTAAATAGCAGATAAAAACCAAAATAAGTAAACGAAAGGCAAACCTTCTTTAACGGCATACTAGCTTCAAGATTAATACCCTTCAGCATTTCTGAATCCAAAATCGAGCCAAGTGTGGAATCAATATTACCAAGTATCCCTAAAGATCTCAGATGGTCCTCCATGCATAGTTTTCCAGCATCCACATCGACTTTATCAGCAACATCTGTAAAAAGTAAACCACATCAATGCGAGGGAAAAAAGGGGGAAAAAGGATCAATTATGCAACCAACACTATCAGTAATTTTCCCAAATATGAAAACTATAGAAGGCAGATGTCTGGATAGTTAGCCCATGTTATTTCTATATTTAAATAGAAATTGGTCAAACTATTTATGTCCAAATTTCATGGGTTCCATTAGCACTATGGAATTCTACAACTCTCATTTTATCCATTTCTATTTTGAAATAGAATTAAAATACAAACATAAGATCCTTGCTGGAAGTACTGCAAGATGAATTTGTACGTTTTTCAAGATATATAATAAACGGTGAACCTAAACATTTACCTTATTTTGCAGTTCAAAAAATGTATGAAAAATTAACAAGTAATCATTTCTTTACAAATAATTGAATGGAAATCATTCAGTAGAAAGACAAACCCATCAACTTGTTGATATTTGTTTATGCAAACAAGTAAAACCAAAAAGCTCCAAGGGAATTCAACTGACGAAAACTTTAAGCTATTGTGACTTGACTTGGATCCATTATTGAAAATTCCCTACTAATACTATGAGGAAAGAGATGAGAGAACTAATGCCTAGCAATTCTTTCCAATTATATCTTAGCTTATGAGTCGACTTGTTAAGAATGTCCGAAAATTTCAGCATTCAGGAAGTTGACAGAGAAACTAATAGTCTAAAGTAAAAGGTACATTGCCATAATAAAATGAAGAAACTTCATGGAAAAGGTTGAATTTTTTAAGCACCTTTGTTTGTCACGGATTTAGCTCCACTCTTTCCATCAATCAAATCCAAACCTTTGGGCTTAGGGAGCAATGCACCCTCCATGTTCGCACGATCCAGGGCAGTAACTGCTTGTCATCATAAAATATCACAACAAATACAAGTCAAGAGCTTGATACTCTAGAAATAGAAGGAAAGGTTTTCATAGAGTAGATGCACATAGTCAAATTAAAAAAATTATGAGAAGCTAACATCAAAGATTGAATTGAAAATAAACAACTTGAGAAAATTTCTACAGATGCTAAGAGTTTGTTTGAAAGAGATTCTTGTTGGAAAAAATGATTCTTTTGGAGAATATATTGTTGAAAAATGAAGGATAAATCAACGGATTGTATAAAAAAATAAAAAAATAAAAAAAAGAAAAGAAAAAAATGTTTTTTAAAGAATGGTATTGAAAATGAGCTTGGATGGGCAATGATTTTTAAATATCTCTCCCAAACCGCTCTAAATCATAAATACTTTTACGGTTATGTTGACTTTTGGTGGCAGCTGGACCCAGGAACCTGTTTTTAACCATGTGATTGTTTTGTCTTACTGAAAGACGAAACTGAAAGGAACAAATAAGCGCACATTCAGTAAATGATATAAAACTGGAATTATAATGATCAACATTTCAATTTCTTAGCAGCAGTACACAATTCTCCCCTCAAAAAAAATTGCTTAGCTTATAATCTTAGTGTGTCATATCATTCAAACCATGTAAGAGCATGTTTGGCTACAAAAGGACAGCAGAAATATGAGAGCAAGTGGGAGAAGACCGCTTAACCTTGATTCTGCATTTTGAATGTTTTCTTTGATTTGTGGGATTGACTGATGGGCAGAAGGATTGCATCATCTGAACTACTTAATTTTAAGTCTGTTCCAGAGTGCACGATAACTTTCTCAAATGATGGTTTTATTAGCAAGCCATAGGCAAGAAACACATGACCGCAAGCAGGCTCGGCAACTGTTTGTAGATTTGCAGCAAATACATTAGGAACAGCTCCCCTGTGTTTCTTTAGAGTTCCATCATCATCAGATATGCTGATCTTTGTTGGTTTGGAATTGCGTAACTCGTCGATCATCTTCCCATGCCAGAAATAACAGATACCCACTTCTGATATACCCAAAACACATAGACCTCCATTGTCTGCATCTGTTCCGTTAATACATCTGCTATCCAAAAAGACAGCCGGGTGGTCCATTGCAAGAAATGCACATGCCGATTTATTTTTGCTACCATCAATTCTCCACACTGCAACATATCTTTCGCCCACAGCAGAAGAAAGCACATACTTTCCATCTTCAGAGAAAATCATGCATCTAACAGGCCCCTAGTAACCAATAGAAACACGTAATGAGTTATTGGTGAAATGAAAAGGCAGAAAACAGTCTCCTTCTCTGTTTAATTATATGTATTAATATAAAAAAAAATGAAGATCAGATAAATATATATAGATGTGTGTGTGTGTGTGTGTGTGTGCAAGAATCATAAAGGAAAGGAAGCTGAAAAATCTTACGGTATGGCCTGAAAACCTCTGCATTTTTTTGTGATTTGAGGCATTGAAAATCTTTAATTGGGCCCCTGCAGTTGCCATCAATTTTCCATCTGATTTGAAGGATTGCCCATCAACAGTTAAAAAAAAAAATCAGTTCCAGTTTTGAGTCCCATACTGTAATGCATAAATGGTAGTACAAGAAGGTGGCAGCAGATAACTAGAATCTGGTATTGGTACCAATCCCTCCAATAAAGATTAAAGAAGCCTTACTATCACTGCAAAAACCTTCCTCTAGGGACCCCTATTATTTGGCTTACTAGACTTGACATAAGCAAAAGCAACAGGCCCCCCCACCCTTTTTAAAAAAAAAAAAAAAATAAATAAAATAAATAAAATGACTATTTATGTCTTTTGGACTTTTCTAAAAGGAATCATAGGGAAGTCACCACAAGACGCACCACTTCAACACTACTGATTTATGCTAGCAGGAGACTATAATATACCGCAGAAGAAGCAAGCTGTATGCTAAAATTGGGAAGATAGAGCACTAAACAAAGATTCCATTGGTTAGTGGTTATTATAGGCTAATTTAAGAATCTGCAGACATTCTTAAAGAAGAAAAAACTTTGAGTAGCTGCATAGCTGGGCCTAACATATATCACGAGAGTCAGTGACTTATGTCAATTTCACTGAAGATACATTATGGAATGTCCGCTGTTAGCACAACGAAAGGAGGAAGAAAAACAGAGAAAATATATATGTAAAAGATAAATTTCATTGATGAACAAAGTAACCAACACTATTATATGGTTCATTTTCAAAATAATCCCAGCCAAAGATACCCTTGATACCAAATACTCCAATTCTTTATGATCCAAATACTATATACTGACAAAACTTGATGCCTCACTTTTGATTAATTCTTTGCCATAACAAACATGCTGTATGTCATCTAACATCAAATTCAATTAGCTAAAGTTTTCACAAAATAATCTTTAGTTCCAACAGAATTGATCATCAAAACAGTATTTCTTTTGGACAAGAAATGATACTGCTTTTGCTTTAGACAGAGTTAATGAATATTAATCACATATATTGTTGTGTAATTGCAAACGAAGCACAAAGTTCTTGGTAATTGTTTCAATTTCTGTGCAAAAATTGTTATATCTACGTGAAATGCATAGTCAGTTTCATTATAATCATTCAGAGGGTTGGCCATGAGATTACTGAAAATATTGCTAAAATGCATAACTGTGTAATGACAAAGTTTAGTCCATCAGAAACAAAGTCATAAGGCAGATATGTACCTTGTGAAACAGAAACAGAAGATATTGCTTTGCTAGAAGAAGCACTGAACTTCTGCAGTAAGTTTCCTGACATTGAATCAAGTTCACATACCATCCCATCAGCACCAGCAGTGTAAATGCAAAGGCCATGAGCAGGAAATGAAATTGCACTAACGCCCCT
>CAVNYN010222383.1:0-17738 GCA_963692815.1 Nyctanthes arbor-tristis
GAAAGAACCGCAAAAATACGGCTGGAGTCCCCATAAATCGCGTGCCCAAATTGATAAACATTTTTTATGGCAGGCCCATTTACATTTCCACCGCCACTTTTTGGGAATAAGTTATATTTAAATGTGAGTTTTTAATTTGGAATAATTATAGAAAACACGGCCTATTGTATTAAATTTTGAAAAATAAGTTGAAAAATTTTGCAGCCAAAATTACCGGAAAAATTACGGTGAAATGTGAGGTATGGCCTTCTTGGTTGCCCAGCCCATTCTCTAATAATAATAATAATCGGTAATATTCAAGCACCTCTGACCCCATGTGGCGTGCATCATAATAATCAGTAATATTCAAGTACCTCTGACCCTATGTGGCATGCATTGATGCACGCTACATGGATTTGAAATACACGCGGCGTGCATCAATGCATGCTACATAGGGTAGGAGGTACTTTAACAGCACCTCTTAAGATTTTCAAAATAATAATAATAACAACAACAAAACAACAATAATAATATCATCGTGCACACTTTCATCTATTTCTTGTATCACAAAATATGTGAGTTTTTTCAAATGCAATTTTTTAATTAAATGTAACTTTTAAATTTCTATGTGCATGACATTTTTCAAATGCCAATACTTAATTAAAGGTGATTTTTCAAATGTGATTTTTAAATTCAATCGTTACAAACAATGTGATTTTTATTTGTGACTTTCAAGTTAAACGTGGCTATTTCTAATTATGACTTTTAAACTCAATAGTAACACAAATCTGAATTTTATACATGTCTTTTTAATTAAATGAACTTTTTAATGTAGATTTTCACTCTTCCGATCTCTTTTTAATTAAATGTAACTTTTTAATGTAGATTTTCGATTTTATTATGCGACTTTTTAATTCAATAGTTACAGAAAATGTGATTTTTATATGTAACTTTTTAATTCAATAGTTACACAAAGTGTGATTTTTATATTTGACTTTTTAGTTAAATATGATTATTTCTAATTGTGATTTTTTAAATAAATAATAACACAAATGTGAATTTTATACATGACTTTTTAATTAAATGCAACTTTTTAATGTAGATTTCAAATTTTTTTTGAGACTTTTTAATTAAACACACTATTTTTAATTGTGATAACACGAACGTGTATTTTATATATGACTTTTTAATTGAATGTGATTTTTTCTATATGCTAGTTTGAAATGTAGATTTTCAATTTTTAGACGTGACTTTTTAATTCAATAGTTACACAAAATGTGATTTTTATACTTGAATTTTTACTTAAAAAGAACATTTTGTATTTACCCATCACATGTAACTTATGCAGATGGCCCACTATAATAACAAATTTACATAACCTTTTGGGCGTAAATTAGGGAAGTTCCTTTGTATTTTTATAGTAGATTTCAGAGAAACGCTTTTTTCTGGTAATTTTCTAAACACCTTTTATTCTAGCGGCATTTGTTTGATTAGCCCTTTTAATTTCATCTATATGTCATTATTTAATTAAACATGACACAGTCAATGTGACTCTTTTTGAAAAGTGACAATAAATTTGACTCTTTTCTTAAAAATGTCACTTTTTAAATTTAATGCGATTTTTTTAAAGTCACAATCAATCTGACTTCTTTTAAAAAGTCACAATCAATGTTACTGTTTTCTAAAAAAATCATGTCAATAAAAGTCACATTAGAAAGTCAAAAGTCACATATTAGCTGTAATAAAAAAGTCACACGTAGGAAAGATTCACATATACAAATTTAAAAGTCACATTTAAAAGTTGTTTATAACTCGCACTAAAAAAGTCACATATACAAATTTAAAAGTCACATATATATAGAAAATTAAAAATCACATTTAAAAGTCTCACATGCATCTTTCCAAAAAAGTTACACATGTAGGGGAAAAAACCACACATAGAAATTAAAAATTCACTTTTCAAATTCACATATAAGTCATACTGAAATTAAAAAATCACATTTAAAAGTTGCAGTACTGGCCTTCCTGAAAAAAAACACAGAAAAATTAAAAACTCACATTTAGTCAAAAACTCATGTACAAAAATTAAAAAGTAACATTTGATTAAAAAAAACATACAAATTAAAAAGTCACACATAAGTCATTCCAAAAAAAGTCGTGTAGGAAAAAATCAGGTGTACAAACTACAAAAGTACATGTAAAAGTGACATATAGGTCACTAAAAAAAAAGGATAAAAGAAAAACATATATAAGAAAAGATCACATGTAGAAATCAAAAAGTCACATTTCAAAGTTAGAATAGTTCATCGCAAAAAAGTCACATATTGCAATTAAAACGTCACATTAATTATTTAAAAAACTTATCTCTATGGGACTTTTTATTTTAATTAAATAGTAACAGAAGTGACATTTTATTTCTGTACATGGCCTTTTAAGTAATCAATGATTATGTATGTGGCATTTTTAATTAAATAGTAACACAAAATATGAATTTTAAAAGTCTAAAACCAAAATAAAGAAAATAGACAAATAAGAGATAAGGAACAAATGGAAAAAAAAAAGGAAAAAGAAAGAAAAGAAAAGAAGAGATTACACTTGGGAAAAGAAACTATGTGGGAAGAGAGACATAACAAAGATAGCTTTTTGGCGGTATAGGTGGGGATGGCACAATTTATTGTCAAGATTTTGTCCGTAAAATTACAGTGATTAATAAAGTTTAGTGGTGGTTAATTACATTTTATTATTTTTTGACGTGTATTTCAAAATTTAATAGGTTTAGAAGTATACTAGCTAATTTCCTCTTTTTTCAAAATTGAAAAAAGTTTGAACTAGCCAGTCTAATTTCCCCGACAAATTTTGACGTAGCCCCATTTGAAGTCAAGACTTATTTATTCAAGCCTAATTTCAGCCCAAATCTTATAGTCTTGTAAAATAAAATTTTAAGTCTAGATTTTTAAGTCATTTTAATCCCAAATGATTGCAAATCTATATAAAGCACAAATTGTATTTCCTTTTATATTTAAGCTCAATTTAGTTTTTTGAGCCAAAATTTTGAGCCCAAACTAAAATAAGCAGAACCAAACACACCCTTGATACCCATTCAATCATTTTGACCCATATTGATTCCTATCAGATTTTGGGTAAATGTTACTTTAACCAGATTACTCCCTTATCCCCCGAAGTCAGCTGCCAACATTCCCCCATTCCCTAGATTTTCTGAGAAACAAAAATCTCCCACATTTTGTGTTCCCTTCCATATATATTTTTTTGTGTGTGTCCTCGCGCAATTCACTCTCCACTCTTAGAACATAAAATTCACGCAGCATTCACAAATTTTCTTTGAGAAATTCACAATATACACTGACACCACAATCAGTAAAGGAACAAAATCCAGAAATTTCTCATTCATAGAACACACATTCAAAATCCAGCAGCAGAAATATTCAAGCGCTCACGCATACACCTGAAAACGTTTTAGCGGAAACTACATGCATACACTGCACGTTATTCACATACATACACTCAATTCACAGCTTCACTTGTTCTCTTTTTCATAGATTTCCCTATCCCAAAGGTATATATATATACACATACATATTTACACGAACACACACACACACACACAGACATACAGAGAAAGATACACTGTTGCTCTTTTGAACCTTCGAGTAAACCTAAAATCAGCCACTGTCGAACCATAGCCATTCTTTAGAATTTCTCACACCCAATTCAATCATTTTGACCCATATTGAATCCTATCAGATTTTGGGTAAATGTTACTTTAACCAGATTACTCCCTTATCGCCCGAAGTCAGTTGCCAACATTCCCCCCTTCCCTAGATTTTCTGAGAAACAAAAATCTCCCACATTTTTTGTTCCCTTCCATATATTTTTTTTTGTGTGTGTGCTCGCGCAATTCACTCTCCACTCTCAGAACCACAAAATTCATGCAGCATTCACAAATTTTCTTTGAGAAATTCATAATATATACTGACACCACAATCACCAAAGGAACAAAATCTAGAAATTTCTCATTCACAGAACACACATTCAAAATCCAGTAGCAGAAATATTCAAGCGCTCACACATACACCCAGAAACGTTTTAGTAGAAACTATACACATACACTGCACGTTATTCATATACATTCACTCAATTCACAGCTTCACTTGTTCTCTTTTTCATTCATTTCCCTATCCTAAAGGTGTATATATATACACATACATATTTACACGAACACACACACAGACACACAGAGAGAGATACATTGTTGCTCTTCTGAACCTCTGACTAGACCTAAAATTAGCCACTGTAGAACCATAGCCATTCTTTAGAATTCTCGCACCCAATTCAAGCCTCCACTACCCAATTCCGATTAGCCTTCGACTTCTCGACCACCACTTACCTCACTACCTTCTCCAAGAGACTCAAAAGCCACAGCCGGTTTAAAAAAATAGAAATAGAAATAGAGCATAAAGCTCACTGCATGGACTAACGCTGGCGCCGGATTGCACCACCACTGACAGCCACCCTTCTGTCCAAATCTTCCCAATCTAAACCAAAAGCCAAAAGTCAAAGAACCCATTCAACTTACCTTGGCCAATGCTCGCAGTAAAATCCAATTCTTGTCTAGAGTTTGTGAACCCAATTGCCTCCTGACCCAATTCAAACCTCTATTGCGAACCTTGGTTGGAAATCGCGAGTTCAAATCGAACACCAACCAACCCGAAGCCAACCGTCGACCGCGACCTCCTTTATCACTCAAACCTTGTTGCTGGCTGAACCTCTTTGAACTCTCCCAGTCGTGAAATCGAACCCACCATCGACCTCTCACCGTCGCCATCAATCTCATGCCCAGACTTTCTCTCTGATTTCTTTATTTCAGTTCAATTCTGGGGTAAAATTTGTTGTCAAGGATTTTAATTGGCTTTCCCCCCTTTCATTCCAGTCCTACAAGTTTCAATTGGCTTCATTTTAGCCCTTCAGTAGTTCTGAAATTACGAGATGGTCATTTTAGTTTTATTATCTTTATTCAGTCCTTGGAGTTTCTTTTCATTTGATTCCAACCCTAGAATTTATTAGTTGATGCGTTCCAGCCACCAAAGTTTTGAAAAACTCCATTTCAATCCCAAGGGTATTGAAGAATGAATTTTTAGCCCTAAACTTTTTATTAAGTTGTGTTTTAGTCCAAAAATTTCAAATTTGTTTATTTTACCCTAAATTTCAAAGCTCACTATTTAATTCCATACTTTTATTTAGTTTTAACTATTTTCAAATTTCTAACTTTAATTATTAATTATTTTGTCTGGACGAAATGCGGGATTTGACTCACTAGTGCCGTTTAGAGCTCAAACTCAAAAAGGAATATATCAAGGTAGATTCATTTACTAAAGATGTTCTCAAAGTTATGTGCACACATTTTATGGAAAGTATAATGCAATTACATGTTATGTGTTTATGCATGTGCCTATGTGATTTACGGAATTGACATAAAAGTATGAGCATAATATATAACTCACCTTAATCGAGAGCCCACAGAGTTAGCTCGTCATTTTGGCGGGCCTAGCGACATAATAATTAGCTTGTTTGAAATGGCAAGCCCACAAATATAATTGTATATGTACAAGGTTTGGAGCTGGGAGTGACTTGACTGAGGTTGGCAACTGAAAATTTAACTATTGTTAATTGTTAAAAAATGTCCTTTTTTGTTTGAATAATTTATATATTTCACAGTTGTTATTATAAGTGAGAATACTTTGTTAGTTATTGACAATGGTTCATTTTGAAATTTTTGGAAAATGGCTTTTATGAAATATTATGTTTTGAAAGAAAAAATTTCCGCACTTATTTATATAATTGTTTAATTTCCACACTTTTAAAAGAAATAAAAACGAAGTTTAGTAGCATCTCAGGTGCTCAGAACTCCGAGCGTTACATAATCATTAGAAAACTACATGGAGCAATTTACTTGTCCATTAAGGAAAAAATGAGGCAATATCTCTTTTACGGAATTATCTTGTGGATAGTCATTCGTCTTGTACTTCAAATAGACAAGAAAAGCTATCTACCTCAAAGAATCATTCCGTTGAATAGCCATTAGAAAACTACACCGGCTATTTACTTGTTCATTAAAGATAGAAGGGGCCATGTATCTTTTAATGAATCATTAGATCGGAAGAGCGTCGTGTGTGAGGCTTGTACTTCAAATAGCAAGAAAACTTATCTAAGCCTGTGAATCATTCCATTGTACTCGCCTTAAGGAAAGAAGGGGGCTATATCCCTTTTAAGAAATCATACCATTGACTGTTAAATGTCTTGTACTTCAAACAACGAGAAAACCCTTTTTTACTCCGTGAATCATTTCGTTGAACCCATCTAACTATTAAAGAACTATGTGAGGCTATTTACTTATCCATAAAGATAGAACGAGTCATTTATGTTTCAATGAATCATTTTATGATTAGGTGTGAGTCTTGTACTTCAAATCAGAAGAAAATCTATATGAGTCTATGGATCATTCCGTTATACTCGTCTAACAATTAGAAAACCAAACTTCAAGCATCTAGAAAGCTATCAAAGGCCAAGAATCGTTTGTTTGTACTCATCTAATTATTAGAAAATTACATAGGGCTATTTACTTGTCCATTAAGGAAAGAATGGGGCTATATCTCTTTTAAAAAACCACCATGGATTGTTACACGCCTTGCACTTCAAATAGCGAGAAAAGCTTTCTAACTCAACGATTATTCCATTGGTTAACTGTTAGAAAATTACGCAGGGGCTATTTACTTGTCCATTAAAGATAGATCGGGCCACATTTCTTTTAACAAATCATCTTAGGATTAGTTATGAGTCCTGTACATTAAACAGTGAAAAAACCTATCTAAGTGCGCGAATCATTTCGTTATACTCGTCTAATCATTGGAAAACTACAGGATACTCTTTGCTTGTCCTTTAAAGATAGAACGCAACGATATCGCTTTTAAGGAATAATTAAGTGGATAGTTACGCGTCTTTTACTTCAAATAGCTAGAAAAACTAAGTAAAGCCAATAAATCATTCCGGTTTGCTCATCTAACTATTAGAAAGCAACACGGGTCTATCCACCTATCCATTAAGGAAAGAAGATGGCTATATCTCTTTCATGAAATTATACCATGGAGAGTTATGTGCCTTGCGTTTCAAACAGTGATAAAACCTATCTTACTCTGTGAATGAATTTGCTGAACACATCTAACCACTAGAAAACTATGCCGGGCTATTTATTTTTCTATTAAAGATAGAACAAGGCATATACCTTTTAACGAATCATTTTTTGATTATCTGTGAGTCTTGTATTTCAATGGCGGGAAGACCTATCTAAGTCCGTGAATCATTCCATTGTACTAATATTACCATTAGAAAATATTACCATTAGAAAACTACACGAGACTATTTACTTGTCCTTTACAGATAGAAAGAGGCAGTATCTATTTTAAGGAATCATTCTATGGATAATTACACATCTTATACTTCAAATAGCTAGAGAAACTATCTTACTCTACGAATCATTTCATTAACTCATCAAACAATTAGAAAACTACGTGGGGCTATTTACTTGTCCACTACTAAAGAATGGCGCCGTATGTGTTTTAACGAATCATTCCACCGATACTTTTGAATCTTGTACTACTAATAGCGAGAAAACATATCTAAGTTTGTGCATCATTCTGTTGTACTCATCTAACTACTGAAAAATTACACGAGGCTATTTACTTGTCCATTAATGATAGAACAGGGCAATATCTCTTTTAAGAAATGATTCCGCAGATAGTTACACGGCTTGTACTTCAACTAGCTAGAAAAACTATCCAAGGCCAAGAATCGTTCCATTGTATTCATCTAACCATTAGAAAATTACATGAGGCTATATCTCTTTTAAAGAATTATTTCGTTGATTAACTATTAGAAAACTGCATGTGGCAATTTACTTGTCCATTAAAGATAGATCAGGCCATGCATCGTTTAACAAATCATTTGGAAACTTGGCATCCGATCTCCTTTGACCAAGAGAGTTTGTAATCCACACTGATCATGAGTCTTTGAAACACTTGAGGGGACAAGGGAAATTGAGCAAGAGGCATACCAAGTGGATGGAGTACGTTAGGACTTTCCCCTACGTTATAAAGTATAAACAAGGTAAGGAAAATGTGGTGGCCGATGCCTTGTCCCAAAGGTATGCTCTTATCATTTCATTGGATGAAAAATTGTTAGGTTTTGAATGCATTGAGGAATGATATATGAATGATATGGATTTTTCAAATGCATTTCTGACTTGTGAAAAGGGTGCTCATGACAAGTATTATAGGGACAAGTATTACAGGAATGAAGGTTTCTTGTTTTGACAAAACAAATTGTCTGTGCCTAATTGTTCAATACATGAATTGTTGGTTAGAGCGGCACATGAGAGCAGATTGATGGGGCATATTGGTGGTAAGAGGACCCTAAAAACTTTACAAGAGCATATCTTTTGGCCAAAAATGAGAAGAGATGTAGAAAGAATTTGTTCTAGGTGTATAACTTACAAAAAGGATAAATCTAAGTTCACTCCTCATGGCTTGTACACACCATTGCCCGTACATGTTGAACCTTAGACTGAAATTTTAATAGATTTTATTTTGGGTTTGCCTAGGTCTAAGAAGGGAAGTGATGCTATTTTTGTCGTTATTGATATATTTAGTAAAATGACTCATTTTATCCCCCGTCACAAATCAGATGATACCACCCACATGGCCGACTTGTTTTTCAAAGAAATTTCTAGGTTTCATGAAGTCCCCAGAAACATTTTGTCAGATAGGGATGTCAAGTTTTTTAGCCATTTTTGAAAGGCGTTTTGAGGCAAATTGAGAACCAACCTTTTATTTTCCACTAGATGTCACCTTCAAATGGATGGCCAAACCTAGGTAGTTAATCGAACCTTGACCCAACTCCTTCACATTATCATTAAGAAAAGCTTGAAGAGTTGGGAAGAGAGGTTACCCTTTGTCGAATTTGCATATAATAGAAGTGTTCATTCTACTACTAAACTTTCACCATTTGAAATTGTTTGTGGTTTTAATCCTTTAACAATGATTCCTTTGCCTATTGATGAAAGGGGGAGTTTGGATGGGAGAAAGAAAGCTGAATTGGTGGTCACTCCATGAGAAAGTGAAACTTCAAATCCAAAAAAAGAATGTATACTATGTATCTAAAGCAAACAAGGGAAGATATCATTTGAGCCGGGTGATTGGGTACGGTTGCATTTGAGGAAGAAAAGGTTCCCTAATCAAAGGAAGTCCAAGTTGCAACCTTGTGGTGATTGCCCATTTTAGATCATTGAGAAGATTAATGATAATGCATACAAACTTGACCTCCTAGGTGAGTATAATGTTTCTGCCACTTTTAATGTCATTGATCTTTCTGCTTCAATGTAGTTGATGATTCGAGGTTGAATCATTTTCAAGAGGCAGATGATGATGAGAATCAAGAAAGTCAAGCCTCGATTCACATGTCAATGGACCAATTACAAGGTCAATAGCCAAAGAATTTCAGAAGTCAACGATGGGGCTTGTACGAGAATTGATGGATCGAGCACAAATGAAGGAAACCATGAAGTTCAGGGATCAATAAAGCAAATTCTAGGACTTTTGTACCATGATGGTGCGGCTGCACAGTATGCACCCAGAAAGTCAGAAGTTGGGTTTTTTTTTGTGCAGCCGGACGTGAGGCCGCAAAGGGCCTCATCACTATCATTGCAGCCGCAACGCTCTCAGTTGTGAAAGTCAGTAAGTAGCCTTTTTTTATGCGCTTGAACCTGCGACATCAATGTGGCAACATTAGGCACTTCACTTTCTCATTGCGGGTGTAATCACTCCCATATTGCGCCAGTATGGTTCTCCACCAGACTTCGTACGAGGCCAGAATTTCGAAATTCAAATTTTGTTTTTCATTTCTTTTATTTCTTTCCCGTATCTTTTGGCTCCAAACCATCTTGTGCTATAAATAGAACATCTTAAGCACTTGTAATGATTCACTGAATGCTAGAAATTAAATACAAGAAGGTTTCTTTCTTCTCTCCAAGGTTCTTCTTTGAACTTAATCAACTTCAAGGGTTTTCAACCTTTGTTGTTCGACTTTGATCATGGGTTCTTGTTTCTGCATTCCATTTGGTTTAAGGTGTATTTCCACCTCAGGTTCTTGGGTTGTGAAGCTTGGGTCTTCTATCAAATTTAGCTTTCTTGGGTAGAACGAATATTTTGGTGGTTTTGTTGGCATCGTTCCATTGTGGTTCTCATCACATCATCTTCTACTGGGAAAAGTTGTGCACATCGTCATATGGGATGTTTACGGGAAGTATAGACTTAGAACTCTCTAGAGTCTTTCTCTTTCGCGTCCGGCCAGACTCATATCCGGCTATTGCATTAGAGGAGTTGGCATTCAAGTTGATCTCTGTAGGGTTCTCCATTGATTTTCTTGCAATTTATCTAGAGTTGAATGGAAGCGACCATGCATCCTTTTGTACACCACCAATGGCACTAATTGCTGAACTAACGCATTAATACACTCCATCCAAAATCACAGAGATCTCCAAACCGGTTTGTGCAGCTCTCTTTTGACAACACATTAAGCATTCCTTTTGTGGTGCATTAAGAAAGCCCATACCAAAAACATGAAGGGTAGGATACCGTGACACTAGTTTCAGCCTGCAATACTGGACTTCTTGCCAAATCGATGCAAAAAGTATTCTCATGCTATTCTTGTGGATTCTTATATGCAGCTTTGTGTTTTGCCAGCACCTATGGTTAGGTTATCATATATTGATCTCCAAGAGTAACTCTCCTCTTGATTTGCTGATACAATTTGGATTCAAGCCAAATAGAATCAATAAAGCACTATATAAGGTGAACCTCTATATTTAATGGGGGATAGAATAGTGCAAATGCCTCCCATATGCAAACTAATTACTCTCAATTATGTTGCTGCATCCATTAACATTATGTTTTATTTATTTATTACATTAGCCTCCCTCCCCCCTTTAAACCTATTATGCTAGCTTTCGAAACTAGTTAATATATTACTATATTTAAGGGAAAATGTAATAATATATTTTTTTTAAAATTATTGAAAAAACTAACAATCATTTATTTATTTATTTTTGCAAACTTATGAGTTTTATTTACTGTAGCTAGCTCCCATTTTTTTCAATTTTATTGGTTAGTAGTTTTATTGTATATATCAAAATATCATTTTTTTCCTAGCAAAATATCACAGGAAATTTTAACTGACTTTGCTTACTTCTTTCTTTCTTGCATCGGATATCTTTCTTGTAATAATTATTTCCTTGTAAACTCTAATTCCATATCCTTTATCATATTTTGATGAGTTTTCTTGATTGTCGAACAAATATTTAACATCTTGTAATAGTTCAATTGCTCTATAACATGGAAATGATTTAACGTGGGAAATACTATTTGCATATACACTCATATCTCCGGCTACATGTTTCTCATTAATTGCTATAGACAATTTGCAAACATGATTTAATTAATTAATGCTACATACAAATAAATGTGACAGTAAATATGGATCTTACTCTATTATAATGGCATCGCCATTGAAGTTCCAAGTCGGATTTTTGAAAGATTGTTAACTTCATCGTCAAAGTACTAACAACGATCTCCACAACTTGTGTAGCAAAATAGCAACTCATCTTTACAAGTTTTATCTTATGATAACAATATTTTTTCACAAGCCAAATACCACACAAAAAATGTGAAATATACAGTTGACCATTTATTTATGCGAATTGTAACGTCACGAGGCCGAAGGAATATACAATAGCATTTACTTATACCTAATTACTAAAAAAACTTTCTTACACAATACAATATATCATCTATAGAATTAAACACAAAGTCATCTTATGGTTACAAGAATAGAAATTAAAGAACAAGACCTATAATATAGAAATGGTGTACGGCGAAGCTAATATAACAAACTAGACCTAATTCGTGAACAAGACCTATAATATACTACTTAATTACTTATTCATTCCATATAGTTATTTCTTGTCAGTTTCATGTAGTATTCAGTATAGTTGTGCTAAGTAGACAAGCCACAATATTTCACTTATTACATAAATCAGGCTCAAGCACAATGCCATATAACAATTTATAGATAAATTTATAAGCAAATAAATATATGTGGTGTTAAAACACCTTTTCCGTGCCATTGTTCGTTATCAAATCAAAATAACCACAATAGTTGGTAAGCAATTAAAAATCACTCCCATTTATCTACCAATTTAAATTTCAAATTTTAGACACATGTCAACTCTACATTTAGCCATATATTTGATGTGATGTGAACTTTCATATAATTTTAATCAATATTTTCTGTATGCTATTAAAATTCTAATTTCTAACGCCATAGTTAACTATATTGTCAAGTTAACAATCACAGCATCCACAATTGAGTTGTAAAAATTATGTAGCCACACACACAATTAAAATGCATTTTAAGAGGTTGTTAAGTCTTAACTAATACATTGGAATCATTTAATTAAACTAGTGCAATGCAAATCAAGTGGACCAGACCATTCAATTCATTATCCAAAATCCATATCAATGGTGGTTTTTGATTGGTCAAATATAAGGAAAAAAATGATGGTTAGTTGTGATTTTGATAATTTCCAACATTACACACAACAAGACATTAATTAAAAAAATAAAATAATGGCACATGAGTTGTCAAAATTGTTGTTAAATCTAACACTAATTTTAAGTTGGTGTTAAAAAGATTCTTTTAGCTATTTTACTATGATAAAAAGATTGTTTTAGCTATTTTACTAACACTGCAATTATATATATTTTGTAGTTGTTAACTAACAGTAACTCCAATAGAATCTTTAAATTTAGATTACTCTCTATTTTAAATAGTTGAGGCTTTTAAATATTCCCCAATACACTCTCTAATTCCGTTGGCCATTGAAATTTTAAAATACTCGTACCATTAAAAGTAAGACCAAACAATAAATTTAAAAATCACCCTATATATTTAAAAATCGTCTCTATTTAGTGAAATAATACTTCTTTAAAATAGAGGCATTTAGAGATGGTCTATTACTAAAAAATTGATTTAACACCTCCGTTGCCATTGCTTAAAGTCTACATGATTAAATTTCACTGGCATTGTGGATGGTCAAACATGTAATTAAGGGTTAAGATCACTAAGGACTGACAGAAAAGTTATACCGATCAGAAAAGAAAAAGCTTGGATTTTCAGGTCGGGGAAAAAGTTTTTCTCAAAGCGGCGCCAATGAAGGGTGTACTTCATTTGGAAAGAAATGGAAGTTGAGGCTGAGGTACATCAGGCCCTTCGTTTGGCATTGTCTCCAGAACTTTCAGTAGTGCATAACGTATTCCACGTATCTATGTTGAGGAAGTATGTTCCAGACCCAGGTCATGTTGTGAATGTTCAATCAGTTAAAGTACGGGAAGATCTGACCTACAATGAAATTCCGACTGCCATTCTTAATAGAAAAGTGCATGTCAAGAGCAATTGAGAGATTCCATTGGTTAAGGTCTAGTGGGGCAGCCACAGTAGCAAAGAAGCTACATGGGAAAGAGAAGCGGATATGTATTGGAGAAGTATCTAGAGTTAACAGAACAAGTAAACTAAATTTCGAGGACAAAATTAAATAAATGGAAAAGGGTTGTAGCGAAGAGCTTTAAAAGAATTTAAGCATGTCGCTACCAGCCTAATCTATTATTTTAATTTTGGTCACGATAAAGATTTTAAAAAAATTCACATCGCTCATCTATTTTTACCTTTAAGATAACACGAGTTTATAATTAATTGGATTCCGTTCCAAGATACAGTTCTAGTCCTATTATTTATGTTTGTGTACAACAAATTTTAATGTAGTTCTATTTAAAGTCAATAGATTCTATTCATTTTGAATCATTTTGACTTATATTTTTCTAAAGGCGTATGAAGTATATTTTTAAGTCCAAGACTTATTCTTTCAAGCCCAAATTTTAGTGTTATTTTATCTCCAAGCTCAAGTTTAGTCACATGAGGCCTCTTTAATGGAAGCCCAAGAGTAAAACCGTGCAGGCTATTCCCAAAGCGGACAATATCATATCAAAGTGGAGTGTGTCATTACAGAGAGTATTAGAAAGTTGCATTTAATATAATAGTAAAGTCACACTCAATTAATTAAAGAGTTGCATATAATTTAATGCATACATTACTTTCTTTTTCTCTACTTTTTATCTTTTGAAAGGAAATAGGAGTCTGTGGTTATATTACTACTATAGTCTTCAATATATTCCCTCACATAAATTTCTCATACGATTGACATGTACATGTTTCATGAATTAGAAGCTGACCTCTTCCAACTTTGGAACTGTGTTGAATACCATTGTCCTATGAGAAAGAGAGAATATTCTTTTATTTGAAGACAAAGCATACTGGACATTTATATCAGCATGCCCTCTCCAGTGAGTTACGTGAGTATACAATATGCATTTCAAAAACTGTAACCAAATTAAGAAAATACTTCAACCTCAAATTCCAGCTCCATCTTAAGGGTTTCATCTTAGCATGAATTAAGTACAAAATCTGTCTACCACCAATAAGTAGGCAAGATAGTAGCTCTATTATAGCCAGTGAACTCAATATGGCAGTTTAGAACTGTTTTACATGTAGTAAAACCAATACTGGTTTCAACTCAATCATATCTGATTTAGCATTGTGATGTATACTTTCACATCTCTTTAGAGAACTTAAATTAACTTTGATTATATATGTAACAATGTATTAGATGATACAACATCAAGGATACATCACTAACAAGTGGCATAACTTGAAAGTGAACTCAATGGACAACAAGAAACTGAACAATGTATTCATGCAAATATGGCATAACTTTGTCGTAGGTTGTTCTATTGTTGTTTAAGTCTCATAGTAGCAGCATAGAACCCTTATTACTATAACCTGGAGCATAGAACCCCCTCACTATAACCTAGCGTACATTTTGATTGCCTTATATTGTCTTTTTTTGTTTGGGATACATTAATTGATGAACTGCCTCTAACTAGTTGTATGATGTTAATTTTGTTGGGCGGGTCCAGCCCATGATAAATACCCAACTTAAATACAAGTTGAAAGTTGGAGGATGAATAATGCAATTTCAATTAAAAGTTAATTCACTTTCAATTAGTCTCTGGCAGCAGCATCCAATTGTGATTCTTGGGAAACACGAAATACAAGACAATTTGGGGTCTATATATAATAGGATGCATGTGGCTGCCGAAACCAACCGAAACACAGAAAAAATTACGCATGGAAATTTGCACGACAACAAGGGAATTTAGGAAGGAAAAATTCAGCCTTTTTTGTGCACCGCTTGAAACGAAGTTTTGACGTTCGAATTGGTGTTCGATTTCTTCAAGTGGTGGTTTCTCCAAGTTAATTCTTGGAATGGATTAGGTGATATCCTCTTCATCCCTTGACGGTGTTGCGTGATTGTGGTAGTGTGTGGTTACCTCTTGATTTAGGGCAAGAATCTTGACAGGATAAACATTGTATTCCCATTATTATTTGGTGATAGTGGAGTTGTCGGTTTGGCCCGTCAATTTTCCCTTCTCATTAGAGGGTTTTACGACGTTAAATAATTCCTAGTGTTATTTAAATTTCTGCACATATATTATTGTTTAATATATTGATTGCCTATTTTAATCACACGGGTTTAGGGAAATTGATTAAATTCCCAACAAATTTGTGCTAATGTTGTAATACGAGCCAAACGAGGAACATATACCCATGCACGTTGGCCAGCTGTATCAATATTTGCACTATGGCGAGATTCAAACCTATCTTAAGATACAAAAGAATGAATGTAACACATAAAACTTAAAACATTAAACTGATTCTCCTTGACCTCACCAACCTTCTTTCCATATCTGGAAACCACGTTAATCAAGGATTAAGCCCCACTGTGCCTATATGAATACCTACTCCCACACCTCCAGAATCTTCCATAATCCCTATCCTTCTCCAAATCCTCAGTCTCTTTCATTGTAGCATGAACATGGCGCGACACTCTAAATTCTCCAACCCAATTTCTCCACTCGACAAGCCATTTCCTCGTTGCTCTGTGGTGTAGGAGTGTGGCAGGAACATAGACGCATCAGCCAATGCAAGGATAAGAGTGAGCTTTGTAGCGACCGGAATTTTCATATTTTGAAATTATTATTTTAGAAGAATTTAAGCGCGTCGCTACCACCCTAATCCATAATTTTTAATGTTGGTCACGATGAAGTTTTAAAGAATTCATGTCGCTCGTCAAACTTCATTTTAAAGAAAGATGTACGCCTATAGTTAATTGGATTTTATTTCCGAATACTAAATTTGAGTCCCATTTACTCATTTGAGTCCGTTATCCAAGAAAATTTCTCTTATTCGGCCCAAATTGTAAAAGTCCTACAAAACAAATTTTAAACCCAAATTGATATGTTGAGCCCGATTTATTTGACGCCCAAATTTTTAAGCCAACGCTTATTAATTCCATTTTTGTTTTAAAGTCATTTCAAAGCCCAAATTCTTGTTTGTCTTAATTTAAGCCAAGTTTTAAGTTATTCAAGCCCAAGCTTTGAGCCCAAACCGAAATGAGGCACTCCAAACAAGCCTCGGACTGCTTCAACTGGCTGTTTGACACAAACTGAATCTCAGTCCACTCTCAACTGAAAGGGTCGTTGCCTACCCTATCCCTCCTGATTTTCTGCTAGCAATTTCCCCCACGATATCTCTCTCAGATTCCTCAGCCACAGAGGCGGAGCCTCCATGGGACATGGACCGCACTCAACTTTGCCTTGACCCATTAGAAATTCAGCCTGACCGCACTCAACTTTCCGCCGGTCTACTTGCACGCCAACGACAAGAAGCCAAGTTATGTATCTGAGTGACGGTCGTATTTGGATTGGGATGAATTTTTTTATGGCTTGGCATGAGAAGTCTTTGGGTTTTCACCAGCCGCCATTGATTAGAGTTGCAGAGCCATTGATTAGAGTTGCAGAGGCTTCGGGAAAACGAGAGAAGGAGAAATTAAAAAGTTAGGGATTTAGAGTTGCAGAGGCTTCGGGAAAACGAGAGAAGGAGAAATTAAAAAGTTAGGGATTTATTTGGAGGGAAATTACATACTTACCCTTGTTTCTGTTAACCCACATTACATTCCCTTTTGATTTATCATTTATAACATTGTTTTTGTTTGTATTCTTTGGATGTTTCACAATTTAAGAAATTGATCTAATTCAAATTAACTTTCATTAATCAAATATCGTAACAATTTTCTCAGGCTTTCCAACATTGATGTTGTTTTATATATTTCTTCATATTACCCTTTATTGGGATGTAAATTTATTTGAATTTGTACTGGTTATAATATAGATTGTACTTTCTACCTTAAAAAAATGTCAATAGAATTTTATAGTACATTTATTAACATGTAATAAATCACTGTTAATATTGAACTTGGATCAATATCGTCTATATTTTATTTTGACTTACTTTAATACATTACTTCAAAATTTTAATTAACATTTAGCTTCAAAGTTAGAATGGTAAGAGAATTCTATTTCAATTTCTACGTATAATTGTATCACTTAAAATTTTCTCTTTGATTCACCACTTATTTGCTTCCAAAATTTATACTAACTTTTGTCACATTTCAAAGTTTA
>CAVNYN010222385.1:0-36160 GCA_963692815.1 Nyctanthes arbor-tristis
TTCTATTATTTTAACCTTTGAATAAAACCCATAGTTGGTCAGCTCCAAACTCTTACTACATAGTGGGAACAATAGATTGTAAAAATTGACCTTTAGATTGTACCAAAGCTTATCCGGCCTCGAGAGTTTCAGATCTCAAAAGCTGAAGTTTCCCAGGTTCAACCATAAGTAATCTATATATTTCCAAATCATAAAAGGTTCTTTCTTATACCATAACATCTTTGACCATTCCTAGTAGCAAATGCATAATATTTTAGCCCGAAATTGAAAAATTCATTTTAAAAGGAAATATCACCTTAGAAGGGGTACAATACCTACGTTGCCCAACATCTGAAGTTCAGTTAATCATTAAAACAAAAATAATACGATTATAGCACAAAAAGAAGAAAAAATATAGCATACGCATACGTTTGATGTGCCCGACTTATGGTCATCTATCCTCTTAGTGGCTAACCTCAGATCTGATTTTAAAAAGAAAAAGATGTCAGGAAAATGAAGAAGAAGAAAAAAGATAAGAAAAACCGACTGTTAAAATGGAAGGCTAAATCGGGTAAAGAAAATGCTTACTTGATGCCGGTAAAGCTATCAGGGTGCAAAAGAGCTGCAAAAGAACAGCCACGGTCTCACAATCGAACCACCAATACAGTGTCAAAACAAGCCGCCCAAAAAAAAAAAAGAAAAGAAAAAAAAAGTGTAAAAACAAGCCACAAGAATCCATTCAACTTACATCAAAGACAATCGACGATTTCTAAGAGCTGCGACGGCGACGGGGAAGGCGAGAAAAGGACCAGTTGGATCCAATGGAGCTCTAGAGAACCTTCAAGAGGAATTAGTGTGTAAATGGGGAGATCGGTGAGTTTTGACACTGTACATCTGAACAAAGGAGCAAAAAAGATAAAAGAAGCATCTAGATAGGGATAAAATAGGAAATTGCCAAGATGAATTAGGGGTAAAATAGAAAAGACACTGTTCCAGAAAACAGTACAAACGAGTTGGCTCTTTTATATAGTAGGATTTGTTGCCTTACAATATATAAATCCTGACTCAGATATTGTGATCCTTTTTAATGGAATTTATATTTGTAGATGATGTTAGTTAGACCTTTTCCCTATGATATAGATGTTGTGGTGTTGGATCAATTTCTATGCATTTATATAAAATATTTACCCTTTTCACGGATAATAAACAATTTATGTCCTTGTCTTGGAAGTGAATTTATTCATAATGAGGCAAATCATCAATTACTTACCTATTATATATATTCACCTTGCACCACTACGAACTGAACCTTTAGCATTCAATAATTTAATTTTAGTAGCATTTGGAAAGTCTAAGTCGTAGTTTCCTAAGTAAAAAAAGGCATGCTTTTGTTAAAGAGATTATTTCACTTTTTAGGAATTTCGTCAAACTGGGCTTCTCAGCCATGTTAAGTCCAATGTAGTTTGATGTAACAGTCAATTTGTGGGGATGAGGGGTTAAGTCGGTACTCGATGTAATATCAAGTTGAAGATAACAATTTGAATAATTATATGGCGTTGTTCTTTTGTCCAATATCCCCATGTAGATAGAAACGGAAGAATTGGTTGTTTTCTTCGTTTTGTTTGCTTTGCTTTATTGCTTAATTATTCTTCCTTTGTTGCTTTTTGGATTAGGCGATTTTTTTCTCTTGGTTGCGTGAATGGTTTAAAATTGCTCTTAGTTTTGAAAGTTATTGCCAGTGCCCTCCTTTTTTCCTTTCCTTCATACTTGTTTATCATTCTATGCAGTATTTCTGTGGAGAAATTTATTCTTCCTGGTTTGCTTTCGAAAAAGGATAAAGGTTATTCGCAGTTAGCTTCATCACAAGAGTTATTGTCATGTAAGAGAATTTATGCTTTTATTGGTGCTAAAATGATCATGTTCTTTCAGCGATAATGATAATATATTTATTTTATTTTATTTTTTGGGATAGTTGTTGGTGTATTGTGAAGAGGGTCATTTTTTCCCCTGATAAATGAGTGGTAGGTATTACAAAAAAGGGTTCTATGGGATAATGTTGATGTAATTTAGTTTCACCAAATTCTATCTCAAAATAAAATGCTTCGGCCAACTTCTTGGTTATGCTATTTAAGAGAGTGTGTTGATAATATTTACATGCAGGCTGATTAGAAAAGCCTTTGGACTATGATGAGCTCTTTGAAATGGTGGTGCCTATCAATCTTCATGCATATACTACTATAAAGTTAATTAGTCGGGTATCATAAATCACATTTGATAGTCAGATTGTACAAGTTCTATGATAGCTTCATCACTACCTTTTGCTTCTCATTTGCTCCAAAATTACATGTTAATCATTTCAGATATCTATTTTCAAGAGTTGATGGTTATGGTCTAATTTCATACTACAAAGTACAAACTTCGTATGCACCGATCAATAATTTATCTCTATCATATCTTTTCACTTCTATTTCGTCAACTGCTAGCTTTCTGGCCAACTATATTTCATGTCTGATTTTGTAAAAAACCTGAAAAGTATCTAGTTTGGTTTTGCAAATATAAGTCACTGTTAGTTTTTGTTGGTAAATGTCTTTGAAGAATTCTGAAATTCAATGGTTGCTTGTGTTTTTTTCTCACAGATTTTGTAACTAACATTCATTGTTATTGTGAAAGAGAAAATACAGAGAGATGAGAATGAACTCAAATTTTTGGAAAATGGCTATGGTAGTGAAAGGTTAATGATGTACCACATAACAAATATGATTAGCGCCATATATATAGACAAGAGAGCTAAAGATGGGATTGCCGCTCAATCAAGAATTCAACCAAAACGAGATAAGATTTCCATGGTAGAGAAATAGTAGATTTCATTATTTGTGCACTTATATGTGCATGTTATCGTCAATTTAATTTTTATGTGTAAATAGAATTTTCAATACATTGTAATTTTTCATTGCAATTATTGTGTAATCACCCGAAACTATTACAGATTGTTTACAATACTAACAATCATTAATTACAAAATTTGTTTTGGAATTATAACTGGGATTGTGCCACGGACGATCCACCACTAGTATTAAAATCAAAAGGAAAAAAAAAAAGAAAAGAAATTACATTAAATCAAGGGAACATTGCGAACCTTGCCTTTAGGGATGACAACGGGTCGAGTTCGGAGCGGATCCCCCACCCGCAAAACATTTGACAGCCAAAATTCAGGTGCGGGTCGGGTCAGGTTACGCGGCGGACTAGGTTGGGTTGTTGACCCCTCTACTGACCCATTTAGATTTTTAAAGTATTTTTTAGTTGTTTTTTCATTTTTTAAATCTAAATTGGGCTGGGTGGATCGGGTGAAGCTTGAACCCCCAACCTGAGATATCATTTCACCCCAGATTTGCCGTAGGGCGCAAAAATTTTGCCTTGTTCGGATTAGAGCCCCATGAGTTTTCGGTTGATTCAGTTTAAATTGATATTCCTACTTACCTTCCAAGGAAATAAATATAACGGTTAATTTCACAAATCGTCCTCAATCTTTGAGTTAAGAATCAATTGACTACCCAACCTTTTTTTGGACCACCTGAGTCCCCAATTTTTTATAAATTCGCACGATAAGCATCTTTGATGGATTCTGTCAATATTACCATTAACTTTTTAATAAAATTATCGTTATACCCCGTAACTTTTTAATTTTAAAACAAAAGATCTAAAAATAATAAAAAAATTAAAAATAAAGAAAGAAAAACCCACCACAGCCTCCCCTTCCAACCCAAGAATGGCTGCTGAAATGCTGCCGTCTTCGGTAGCCAAAATGGGTGGGATGTTTCCCCCCATTTGCTGCCGTGTCCGGTAGGTAAAATGCTGTCATAAATTGCAGCATTATGCCATTCTTGGGAGGGGAGGGTGAGGTTTTTTCTTTTTATTTTTTTAATTTTTAAATTAAAAAGTTAAGGAATATAACGATAATTTTATTATAAACTTAACTACAATATTGATAGAATTCGTCAAAAGGACCTATCGCGTGAATTTATGAAATGTTGAGGACCCAAGAGGTTAAAAAAAAGGATTGGGGACCCAGCCGATTCTTAACTTAGAGGTTGGATATGACTTGTGAAATTAACCCTAAATATAATGTAATATATATATATATATAATATGAGAAGAGTGACTTTTCCCGCTTATTTTCTAGCTCTGTAAGATTTCTGGCTCTGTAAGATTTCTGTCTCTATAAGATTTCAGCTCATTTTTGTATATATATATTTTTTTGGAGATTGTTACACTAATTTATTAAAGAATATTCACTAATTTATTAAATAATATTCCTTTTTTCCTTTATTAACCCATATCCGATGCTCAATTCACGGTGATTTCTTTAGCCAAATATTTTGAATTAGGGATATGTCACTTATCAAATCGAACATAAAATTAATTGGGAGTTCTATTTCAAAAAAAGCACATAGTAATTTTTATAATTCGAAAATACAAGCGTAGCACGTCTCTAAACTAATAAATTTTTAAAAATCTGTAATCTTAATTGTAAATTTCAAATTTTAATCATTTTTGAAGACATTTTTATATGGTTATTGTAGTGCAATAATCAAATTGATTTTTTAAAAATTATAGTTCTCCAATTTGTTGATTCTATAATTAAATTGGAATTTTTTTGACAATTTCGTATGGAACAATTTAAGTCTTACCGTATTTGGAGTTGGGATTATTTATTTAAGATATAGACCGAATGTTGATACGGTTACACTATAATAGTTGTTCAACAATTTTTATTAAATATTTTATTTTTATTGAATCAGCTCAATTAATTTTTGTTTATATATGTATAATTAACTAGTGCTATAATTCCAACAAGTACTACAGCAGTTAGGTTTATTACATTTTAGACATGAGGTCCTGGTTGGAACACACCTTCCCTCCCCTCCCCTATACCCACCGTATAAAAAAAACGAAGAAGAATTAACTAGTACAAAAAATATTACCGACGAATAAATTCAAATATATAAAATAGTTATGAAAACTTACGACTCATAATGTTAATATGACTCAACTGGCTGTATTAATAATTTATATTAAATTTTTGTATAAAAATTCATTGACGTTTGTTATTAGAGTAATTGTAAGTAGACATGTTTATTTGATATGAATAACTGATATTTCTTAGTTGGCAAACATGAATTGGTTGTTTATATGTAAGTAGTGAATTTGAATGCCCACAATCATCCAATATATGGGTAACAATTAAACATGCCACTTTTTCAGGCCAGATAAACATGTCTCTTTAAAATTACTATTATTATTATTACTTTTAGATTCCGTGCTACACAGAGTGAAAATTCTAGTGAAATACAATACACCAATTATGCACTCTATAAGAGTACAATTAATGTATGGTGAAAAACCCCCAAATTACAACAGCAAACAGTGTTGTCGGAGAGTTGGACAAGGGCAATTATATTGCCACTACGAAATTTATTTGTCATACCATATGTTAAACATATTTTTTTATTTTCTTAAATGCCTTTAAATAAAATTACATTAGTAACCTTTTATTTAAATATATGTTTCACATTATTGTATTATTTACACACCACATAAAATTTCATCACATTTTCTCTTTCAATTTTCCTTTTGTCACCGTCGTCTTCTTTTCGGTAGGGTCATCAGCAAGGCAAGCAAACGGTGTTAGCCGGAACTAGTTCTTGTAAACACACAGAATTCAGATTAAAAAAATTCCTACTTGTTCTGCTTTTAATCACCTTAAAAAATTCACGCTCATTTTTTTTCTTGACAAAAACTAAAGAACACCATGATTGCCAAGACTCTAATTCACTATAGCAAAATACGCACACCCATCCTCTATTAAGAATGCATAAGTTTTTTTTATCCATCTTTGTCAAAGTACCATGTGTGATGGGATGTTCTTCAAGCACTAGTTCTTAATCTTCACTTGAACCAATATGCTTACACGAAATTACTTTCAAATATGCACATACAGACACATAAAACACGATCCCCTTTTGATACACATCCGAGGGAAACAATATCTTGATTTGAATTGAAGCCACATGCAAAAAGGGGGCCAAAACCAATATCAATATCAACTAAATGAATATACAACAATTCCTACCAAATAAGAGCCAAATTTTGCTAGTGATGTAACAGTTTGATTGGCAAGCATTATAAGCAAGTAATTTGTGATCAGTCAATCAAACCCACTTTTCCATGGAAATGTTTTGGGAACGACTGCCCTTCATACTGTCAGAAACCCACAATAAGAAAATCTCCCCGACCCAGAAGTTCAAAAAACAAACATAAAAATCAAAAGGAAGATGGAACAGTGGGGCTCTCTGGCAAGAATTTTAAGATTAATAAGTGAAAATGGTGGTTTTACTTTCCAACTCCGATAGTGGTGTATACCAGACGATATTGGGAATTGTATAGCACATTCTTATTTTATTTTAATTTTTACTTTTCATTTATTTTATTTTATTTTGGCTAAGGAGGTAAATTCATTACTGTGTGATTATCATTTTCCATTATCATATGTGGTGGGAGAATGAAATGTTGTACTGGAAAAGTATAACTTGCCATTGAGTAAAAGAAAGTCTATAATTTGCCATTGGGTAAATGTTGTAGTGGCAATATAATTTAGCTCCTCATTTACCCAATTCCCCCTCACATTTTTTAATTTGAAAAAACATGGCAACCAATTAATAGTTGTCACGTGTCTAATTGTGGAGGCAAACAAAGATTTTTCTCCCAATATCTATGTTTTCTTCCAAAATATTCCCCTGCACATTATTTGAGAATAAGTTTTTTCCCTTCAATTTTTGTACCTTGGAATTTTTCTCCTTGGGTTTTTTCACCATACAGTAATCTTACTCTAAGATACTTACAGAGGAATAACAAGAGATCTACACTATATACCATACTGCTTTGATTTATTTGTTTCTAACCCTGCAGATATAAGCAAAATCCATCTTCTTAGTATAAAATCCCTTCATTAGCAAACCAATTAGCAACCGTGTTGCCCTCCTCCAAGTATGTAACACCCCGAGTTCTAAATATCAGGAACACCACCAGAACATTTCTAACCCCCCTTCTATAATAATTAGAAAAAGTAAACAAATAACTAAGACTTTCTTCTTTTTTTTTTGACGAGGAACAAGACTTATTTAATTTGAAAGAAATTATTGTTTCCTAAAAAAACAATTAAAATGTGAGAGATGCTTATTTAATATGTTAGTAAGGTTTTGGGTTTTGGGTGGGTGGGTGGGGTGTGTGAACTCACACTATACTATAAATAATTGGAGCAATGTTACACGTGTAACAAAAATGCACAATAAATGTGACGACCACTCTTTCTATTTTCAAGCTCAACATTTACTCATAAAAGTCAATGGTGGATTGTTCAAGTTAAAGTCAAAGTTAGACTAAGGTGAGATAATTTAATTTTTAGGTTTATAAATTAAGCATTTAAATAAGTTGCGATTTATATGAAATTATATTATCATTTGGGGTTTAAATGAAACAAGAAACGAAGTCAGGGACTTAAATGAAGAAAAGCAAGAAGTTGAAGGACTTTGGATGTAATTTCCCATATATCTAGATATGTCTCTTGAAATTGGGCCATTTCACACAAACCCCAACCGAGAGAGGAGAGAGAGACCGAGAGACAGAGAGGGTATTGGGGAGATCACTCGAGCAAGAAAAAAAAAAGAGGAAAATCGGGAGAAGCTTGGGAGGAGAAAAGAAGAATACAGGAGTTCAATCAAGTAAGTATAAATTATTTTTAAGCTTTAAATTGTGTAAGTTTAAGTGAAAATTTTCATTTAAAGTTTATGAATTTATTGATAAATTGATACTAAAATCTTGGCATAAGTTGTTTTCTATGGCATAGGGTGTTTTTTATGAGCTAAGGATATGGATTTTAGTTATATGGAACATATAAGATGATTGGTGTGTGTATAAATAAATAAATAAATATATATACATATATATAAAAGAAAAAAAGGGAAAGAAAGCAAAAGAATGTAAAAGAAATCAGAAAGCTGGGCCAAATCTTGTGGCTGGAAAAAAAAAAGAAGTGAAGTGAAACAAGATGAGAAAAAGGGCCCGAGAACTTTCTGCCAATATTTTGGAAAAATAAAATAAAATAAATAAAGAAATAAAGAAAAGAAAGTTTGAGGAATCTTGGGAAGTACAAGAATCAAACACAGGTTTACTTATCTTTAAGTTTTGTTTTATGTAAGTTTTAAGATGGAAATTATATTTAAAGTTTATGGGAAATTATTATGAATATACAATACTAAGTTGTAATTTAGCTTAAAATGGTAAGTGTTATTGTGGTGTTTTTAGTGATAATTGAGGATTAATTGGCATGAGACAATATGATTATTTGTAAGAATATTCTAGAATATACTAAATCTAGAATAGATGTAAGAAATGAACAAATTCATATTAAATAGGAAAGGTGGAAATTTTGTTTAAGGACTAAGAATTAGTGTTCGTTTTAGTGGGTATTGGAGACTTTAATATATGATATTATGACAAATTGTAAGATGAAGTGAAGTCTAGAATAGTTATATGAAGGGAAGCATAAGAGGTTAATATGGAATTCTAAGGAGCCAAGCATGTACGCATGAATTTAATAAAATGACTTAAGAATTGGGAATTATTATCGGCACTGTTCTGCCCTTCAACTTTGGAAGATCATAACCGATAGTATATGTTGAACTTTAACAAGATACAAGTTGAAAAATAATCTTATGAGTTGTCTATCATCCAAAATTGGAATGACATAATTTGGAGGTCAGTAAGACTTTTTATGACATGTTTTGTGAAGGGGGACGGTGCAGACCCGAGAACAGGTTTTGGGGAGTGGAAAATATTTTGGGTATTCCCAACTTAGTTTTCTTGAGCTCAATTTTATATATGATGAACTTATATGAGTTTTGGCGAGACTTATTTACGAACATGCAGCTAGTGAACATAAAGTCATGTTTGTATGTAGTTGGAACAATGATGTAAGCATGGATTAAAAAGGTGAAATGATGGCTGATTTTGGAGAACATTTGCTACTGAGACTTTGAAAATATAATATCGTGATAGTTTGCAAGATGAAGGGACATTAGAGGTGACTACAAGAGTGGACAACATATATCTATGAGTTGAGTAAATCAAGCATGACTATTATATGAAATTAGAAGGAAAGAATAAGCTACGCGAATATAACTATGGTGAAAAATTTCATTGTTAAGCCTCGTAAAGACTTTAGAGACATGATATTATGATTCATTGCAAGATTGATCAGGAATTGAAATGATTATGAGGAACATGGCAGCACGAGAAGTACGTGTAGTGAAAAGATTTCAAATGAAAAGAAGTTATACATACGAGTGAAGTTATTAAGTTAATGAATTATGCAAGTCACATATGACATTGGAAGATGAAAGGCGGAATGCTTAGTTTAATAAGACATAAATGTTGAATAAGTGACAATTCTACCAGTAAGTTATTGGAGATCACATACTATAGAAGAACTACGTAGGAGAATGATAGTTAAGTGCAATCTTATTAATTTCATTCTTCAGACCTTACGAATATTGAATTTCGAGGACGAAATTCTTTTGAAGGGGGAAAGATTGTGACGACCAGTCTTTCTATTTCCAAGCTCAACATTTACTCATAAAAGTCAAGGGTGGAATGTTCAAGTTAAGGTCAAAGTTGGACTAAGGTGAGATAATTTAATTTTTAGGTTTATAAATTAAGCATTTAAATAAGTTGCGATTTATATGAAATTATATTATCATTTGGGGTTTAAATGAAACAAGAAACGAAGTCAGGGACTTAAATGAAGAAAAGCAAGAAGTTGAAGGACTTTGGATGTAATTTCCCATATATCTAGATATGTCTCTTGAAATTGGGCCATTTCACACAAACCCCAACCGAAAGAGAGGAGAGAGAGACCGAGAGATAGAGAGGGTATTGGGGAGATCACTCGAGCAAGAAAAAAAAAGAGGAAAATCGGGAGAAGCTTGGGAGGAGAAAAGAAGAATACAAGAGTTCAATCAAGTAAGTATACATTGTTTTTAAGCTTTAAATTGTGTAAGTTTAAGTGAAAATTTTCATTTAAGGTTTATGAATTTCTTGATAAATTGATACTAAAATCTTGGCATAAGTTGTTTTCTATGGCATAGGGTGTTTTTTATGAGCTAAGGATATGGATTTTAGTTATATGGAACATATAAGATGATTGGTGTGTGTATAAATAAATAAATATATATATATATATATATAAAAGAAAAAAAAGGGAAAGAAAGCAAAAGAATGTAAAAGAAATCAGAAAGCTGGGCCAATTCTTGTGGCTGGAAAAAAAAAGAAACGAAGTGAAACAAGAATGAAGAAAAAGGGCCCGAGAACTTTCTGCCAAGATTTTGGAAAATAAATAAATAAATAAAGAAATGAAAGTTTGAGGAATCTTGGGAAGTACAAGGATCAAACACAAGTTTACTTATCGTTTTGTTTTATGTAAGTTTTAAGATGGAAATTATATTTAAAGTTTATGGGAAATTATTATGAATATACAATACTAAGTTGTAATTTAGCTTAAAATGGTAGTGTTTTGAGTGATAATTGAGGATTAATTGGCATGAGACAATATGATTATTTGTAAGAATATTCTAGAATATACTAAATCTAGAATAGATGCAAGAAATAAACAAATTCATATTAAATAGGAAAGGTGGAAATTTTGTTTAAGGACTAAGAATTAGTGTTCGTTTTAGTGGGTATTGAAGACTTTAATGTATGATATTATGACAAATTGTAAGATGAAGTGAAGTCTTGAATAGTTATATGAAGGGAAGCATAAGAGGTTAATATAGAATTCTAGGGAGCCAAGCATGTATGCATGAATTTAATAAAATGACTTAAGAATTGGGAATTATTATCGGCACTGTTCTGCCCTTCAACTTTGGAAGATCATAACCGATAATATATGTTGAATTTTAACAAAATATAAGTTGGAAAATGATCTTCTGAGTTGTCTATCATCCAAAATTGGAATGACACCATTTGGAGGTCGGTAGGACTTTTTATGATATGTTTTGTGAAGAGGGACGGTGTAGACCCGAGAACAGGTTTTGGGGAGTGGAAAATATTTTGGGTGTTCCCAACTTAGTTTTCTTGAGCTTAATTTTATATATGATGAACTTATATGCGTTTTCTACATTCTAGGAGAATTTCATAAGCATACGACACCATCCTTGATTTTTAAAGAGTTTTAAATGGGCATTGCCGAATAGGAGAATTTAACAATCTTTAGTTGAAAGGTTGAAATTTTACGTATAAGTTGGTGTTATGATTTTATAGCATAATATCATTATAATTGAGGAATTTGGTAACATTGAGAATAAATACAAGTAACGAACAACTTAATGTTTAATAGCAAATGTGGAAAGTTTGTTAAGGCAAGAATTAATGTTTAAAGGTAAAGAGTTAGTGTTGTTATTTTAGTGGATAATTGAGATTTTAATACTTAATATTATTACAATTTCTAAGATGTAATAGAGTCTTGCATAATGATATAAGAGGGATAATATATCTAATTTAAGGATGAAAAAGTCTTGAGAATTTAATGAAATAGAGAATGTGTAATTCAAAGGGAATTTCATGGTGATAAAATTAGTTGGATTAGAAAATCTCTAACTAGCAAATAAACTAGGAAGAGTATAAATAGGATTGATGAAAGAGAAGTAAAAGAATCAAGTTACGTGGAATTTGTGGAATAGAAGTTCATTAGAAGTGAATTAAATGTTAAGTAGAATTTTCATATGATTTCATAGGCAATGACAAAGGTTAAAAAGGAAATGAACCATGAAAGGAGCCACATTGCTGCATAGCCGGTGAGTGGAGATCATTCTCTTCTTTTTTTCTAAATGAAAATGTATATTATGCTTTGATTTCACAGAAATTCGTAATGTTTTATGATGAACGTATTTCCATGAAATTTCACGAAAGTTGATATTTCTTAGAAAAGTTCATGTGAATGTTTATATGAAATGATGTTTCATGATTTTAAAAAATGTTTGAATTGATACATGATTTATGATGTATAAAAACGCCCAATTTGTATCTAATATTATGATATGCCGCCTAAGGGCGAATGGGCCTATATGACTCAAGCTGACCAATGATATACCGCCTAAGGGCGAAGGGGCCTATGGTTCAAGCTGACTAAATGAACACCGCCCAGGCGAAGGGGCCTATGTGCTAGCTATAGCTCAAGCTGTTTAATTGTGCCGCCTAGGACGAAGGGGTCATAAGGTACTTATGGCCCAAGCTGACCGTCTACGCGCGTATGACTTGATATTATGATCATGATCTGTTGGGTACTTTTTTGGGAAACTTCTATGATGATTTTGAAAATAAATGATTTTCGTGATGCTTACAAGTATGGCAATGATTCTATAAATGTTTTGATGTTAGATGAATTCAAGTTGATGAATTTTATGATGATTATTGAATGAAATGATGGTCGTGATGTTTTCTCACATGTGATGATCCTATAAATGATAATGTTATGCTTTACATTTAAAGTTATGAAATTTCAAGATGAGCTTGAACATGTTATTGAAGATGTTGCAAAAGTCATATTTCGATTTTTGTAAAGCATGTTTATTGACAAAACTCCACTCACTGGGCTAGTTAGCTCATATGTTTTCAAAATGATTTTCTCAGCAGGTGACAATTGGAGTTTGGGCAACACATCCAGATCGAGCCTGCTATTTCCAAAATTGAGTGACCACCTAATGAAACAAAATTGTTATAGGGTTTGTCCTATTATGATTTATATACATGGACGTGTTCAGTTTATTAGCATGCATTGGGGTATCTGTTGTGAGTTCTACTTGGTTTTAGTGTATCTCTGCACAAGTGAAGTATTATAAATAGAAAATTTATGATTCTTATGTTGTGAGGTGTTGGTAGGCTTGATCTATGATGTGATGTTGCTTATAATGAGAAATTATAGTTTGTGGGATATTGATGTGTTGGCGTTGGGGAATCATCACATTGTGAAGTGTATTTGGGTTGATGTTGGGTATTATGCAGGTTGATTTGTTTATAAATTAGAGGAGATGCTGTCGAAATTTTTCTAGAATAAGTAGTCTATTTATGAGTCTTCATGGTCAATTCTAGTTTCTAGTTGGAATTTATCGTCGGCGCACATCACACTTCTAGTAAGTTAGAGGTACTGAGAGTGTGGTGTGTCAATAAGCCTCTGTTTGATCCTCTTTATCAAAATATATTATAATCTCACATAACACTGATTTGACTACTGATTTGACAACTACTCATTTGTAACCACAAATTTCAAACTTCTATTAAATCTACACCACTATTTCACCTCTTTATAATTTCTCTTTATAAATCAACTACTATAAATTGAATCAAACAAGCACTAAATGTACAATACACTTGACAATTTCACATTAACTTACACATCATGTGATTTCTCCTATTACACGCGTAGTCTCTGGAGCATGAGAACCAACTATTTATTTGATAAATGCTCTATTGTTGCCATATATTTTAAATTTCAATGAAATTTACACAATTCATTTCAAATAATTATAATTTCCCATTATAATTTGACTCTCATAATGAGAATCAAACAAGCACTATATAGCATTTACATCAAGAATTCAAGTATTGTGTACATCATTATTCTGATCCTTTGTAGAAACTACCTGTAATAATGAACTTGTAAAATGAATTTATCATAAAGAGATTCATCGTCCCTGACCCTACTTCACCTTAATTTTTATTTAAACAAGTAAAACTTCTGTCTTAGTCCGAGTGGGGATAGCATTTCTCTTTTGCATGTCCGTGGATTTTGAAAAATCCAAACATCTTAGAGATAGATAGATAGATAGATAGATAGAGAGGTAAGAATTTCTTGAATGAACCCCAACTCCTTCGTATACTTTAGGAGTCCATTGATGAGAAGGGGCTAGGGAAACCTCGAACCCCATTCCCACCGTCATCAATAGTTATCACTTATATATTAAATTTGCTACCTTTAAGAAGGTTGGGGTTCATATCTGCAAAGATTAGGTTACGGGAATTATTACGGGTCGGGTCCCACGTCACAAAACAAAAGGGAAAATATCGGGTGGGTCCCTCGCAAGTGCAACTCCTCTCCTCGGACCACTCATCCCACACCGACTCACAGTGTAGTGCTTGTAATTCGTCTCCCCATTGATCGACGCCATGGCTACTCAAGGTCAAGTCATTACTTGCAAAGGTACTCACTCTATCTCTATATGCACATATATGCATGTATTTGAAGGTGTGTATTGGATATGGATTGTATTTAAAGTTGAAACCCTACGGTGGGTAATTTTGGTTTTTAGCTGCGGTGGCCTGGGAACCCAACAAGACTTTGGTGATCGAGGACGTGCAGGTGGCGCCGCCGCAAGCCGGCGAGGTTCGGATCAAGATTCTCTTTACTGCCCTCTGCCACACCGACGCTTATACCTGGGGCGGCAAGGTACTTTTATGTTGGTATAAGAGTGCATAATGTATGCATAGAAATGCTGAGTGAGACAAAATTTAGACTTGGTAGGGATTATTCTCTACCAAGTTAAGATGGACATGTGTACTTCATAGCGATAAAATTGTAGTTACAGATTTGTAATTTCTGCTGGATTACTATATATGGTTAAACGATCTGAGCACTCTGAAGGCTGCTAATGCTTGGGCTATGAGGCTTGGAAGAAGGTTAGCATTGTAACAATTTGAGATTGAAAGTGACAGCAATGAAGTTTTTTCAAGCTTAATTGAATTTTGACTTTTAACTATTTGTATACCATTCTTTTGATGCTATGATGAACAGTTGAATATATTCAAAAATGTCTTAACTCTTAAGCTTTTATTAGTTTATTAGATGAGCTCATCTTCAACGAGTCTTCAATGAGCCCCTCCTAGCTAATACATGTTCATGAATTGAGTTTTCATTCAGATGCCAGATGTGAACTAGACTCAATGAAATATATATTGGTCATTTGACACTTTGAATTTTCAACTCCCTAAGAATTGATTGGCATTCTGCATAACTGCTCTTTATGATATGATACTGTCAATACATGTAGAACAAAATGAAAAATGACATAGGAATCAAACTAATATTGCACATGTTCATTTCAATACTGCACTGTGATCTAATCAATTGTTTGTTATATCTGATTTTTGAAGGATCCCGAGGGTCTCTTCCCCTGTATTCTTGGTCATGAGGCTGCAGGGTATGTTATCTCTTAATGGCTCACAGAGGCATATGCTTGTGCTGTCCATGGCCTTCCTATCTAATGAAAGAACACCAACTCAGTATCAGTATCACTACTTTCTATTGAAATTGCAGGGTAGTTGAAAGTGTCGGAGAAGGTGTTACTGAAATTCAGCCAGGAGACCATGTCATTCCTTGTTACCAGGCAGAGTGCAAAGAATGTAAGTTCTGTAAATCAGGGAAGACAAATCTCTGTGGGAAAGTAAGGGTAGCTACTGGAGCTGGAGTCATGCTGAGTGATCGTAAGAGTCGTTTTTCAATCAATGGAAAGCCAATTTATCATTTCATGGGCACTTCAACTTTTAGTCAGTATACAGTTGTCCATGATGTTAGTGTTGCAAAAATTGATCCCAAAGCCCCTTTGGAAAAAGTATGTCTTCTAGGCTGTGGTGTTCCAACAGGCAAGTTGCTTCTTGCTCCCTCATCATATAATGGAAATAAAAAATGCAATTTATCATCTTTTGTTTAATTTTTAACTGACTAGTTGGTATATACATTATCTGGACAAAAACTAGAGGTCTAGTTTGGTTGAATTCTGACTTCTGTTCTTTAGAAAGTTTGGATCATATAATGTGGCAATAAACAAATTCCTGTTGTCCATTTCTTCAAGCAGTTATAACATTGTCTATATACATTGAGCATGTTTTGCTAAGCTTAGTAAAAAGTAAAAATTAACTATTTTGTTTCCAAATATGCTTGTGTAACGTTCTATTTTTATTTTTAACTTCTAACCTCAACTCAAAAAAAAAAAAAAAAAAAAAATGAAGTTTATACGGTTATGATCACCTACTCAGGGCGGGTAAGCAGTAGTATATGCCACCATAGATGGGGTGGAGACACGTGTCCCCAATTTTGGTAGATCTGGTACCCATTAGATGCATGTCTACACACCATCCACAGTGGGCATAATTTATAGGTCCACTGTGGGTAGGTGATCAAGTCCAAAATTTTTATAAACTCATCAGTTTCAACTCGAAATTGCATGTGACAGACGGGTATCTTTAAGTGAAATTCAACGTCAACCACACTTGATGTTTGATGCCCTATCTTTCCCTTTCGTTATTTCTGGATTAGTTATTATCTACCGAGTTGCAGGGATACAGTCATATTCTTCTAGTAGGAGCGCTTCTGCATCCTAGGATATCTACCCTGCCACTTCCAGATATTTCTTTCTTTTTCCATTCAGTCATGTTAAGAATTCTTCCTCCATTTAACTCATTTAGACTCAAGAATTTTTTTCACATTTAGTGCTTCTTTTTGACGATCTTTGCCAGAAATTGGATTGTTGGGAGGTCATGATATTATACGTTGTGCTGCTTTCAGGTCTTGGAGCAGTTTGGAATACAGCAAAAGTAGAACCAGGCTCCACTGTTGCTATTTTTGGCCTTGGCACTGTGGGACTTGCTGTAAGTCTCTTGGTGAAAATGATCTAATGATGTTTTTACCACATGCTAATGATGAAAAATACCTTTGCTTAGAGCATCCACATTGGTGTTGTTAAATTTAACTAGCCACATAGGCAATAAAGTAGAGTTTTAGTGATTGTTAAGTGACGTGTAAGCATGCTAAATTTAGCTATTGATTTTTAACACATTGGTGGTGTTAAATTAACTATTACATTTCAACTTTAATTCAAGAGTGGGCTATAGCCAAATTAATTCATAACCTCTAACCGATATAAAAATAAAGAAAATAAAGATGATTGACCACATGAGTTGTTAAGATTGTTGTTAACTTTAACAACAAAGTTGTTAAAAAGATTCTTTTAGCAACTTCATTACCGCAACCAATGTAGCTACATTATTGAGTTGTTAACTAACAAGTTCGTTAACAACTTGATTTTAACACTACCAATGAGGATGCTCTTATTATTGTAGGTCGCAGAGGGTGCAAAAGCTGCTGGTGCTTCAAGGATCATTGGAATTGACATTGACACCAGAAAGGTTGAGCTAGGTATGACACCACCTCTGCCATCCTTGTTATGAACTCAAGTGCCACAAAATTAGTTCCTTTAAGTATTTCTACATTTCACTACATTTTTGCAGTATTTTTGGTTTGGTAATTAGTAGTTGTTGGGACCTTTGTGGTTCTCCTTATAGTGATTATAAAAATGATATGGTTTTATATGTTTGTATAATAAAGCTTTGGTTTTGTTTGTCAATTGGTTTCTCCATGTGCATGGCATTGCTGGTGTTAAGGACTTCAGAAGCCAAAAATTAATGTGATATCCATCTAATAAATTCCACGATGTTTTTGTTTCCTGTAGAATAGTTTGCAAAATAAATATGTTCTGCATCTTTTTATTCTCAGTCCACTAGTCAAACTTCAAAAGAAACCACATTATTCTCCATAATAATTTAGTTTTCACATTTATCTATAATCTCTCTCTCTCTACTTTTCTACCACATGTTTCCTCACAAAACTTGTAGCTTTTAAAAAAAATCACTTTTTCTGATGCCACAAAGAATTGTCCCTAGTGAATATTCTGAATGCAAGACATTGGTTGACATTCAATACATTCTTAAATAATAGAGACTCGCTGTCCATTTCAATTGCCAAGTTTTTCATTGCCTATTGTGCTTTTATTTATTCATTTATTTTGTTTATTTATTTTTTTTTGTTGTGTGTGTGTGTTGGGGGGGGGGGTTGCTGTTGAAAGGTAGTTGATTTCATACAGTTGACTCCCCTACGGAACCATCAAATATGACCTTTCATATTTGTCTATTTCGTGTCATTACTGAATGACGATGAGCATTCTAACACGGATCTGAGGGGGAGTTAAACAAAGTTGCATGGGTTTAGTATTAAATGGTCTGAGATCTTTGGAGACCACCTACTGTTAACATTCTGGGATACAGTGAGACTTGCATCTTTTATGTATACCATGAGAGAAAGCGCGACATTATCACCTACTCAGGATAAAAATAGAGATGAAATGAAAATTAGCACGCACAGATTTGAAATCTCTATGGGATAAAACCTAAAAATATTTAGATATCACATAATTCTTATTGGTTTCATGGATGCTATGTTTAAAGAACTAAGTAATGCTTTTGACACAAGATGCGCACGACTGTTAAATAATCATCTCGTGCCATTATTAGAGTTCAGCTGGGATACTTTGCCACCACAAAAAGATTAGGTTGAATTTTTATTTGCATAAGTGCCCCTATTAGCAAACTATTTATATTGTGGAATAGGTTAACTATTCCAATTGTGGAATAGGTTAACTATTCCTATTGTGGAATAGGTCAACTAATCACATCCACCTCTCATGCTACCAGCATGTGCTACGTAAAATCTTCTCCACCCATTTTCCCTTTCTGAACATTTCTCCACTCATTGTTACTGAATCAGTTTCTCCTTCAAAATATAAGCCCATGTTCGCAACACATTTCTATTTAAAAATAAAATTTGGTCAAACAAATCACATTCATATATTTGACAGGATCCACTTGTACTGCAAAAATAAAATCTAATTCTTTTTTAAACAAAAATACTTTGTGAATACCTGCTAAATTGGTTTGCTAACAAGGGTAGTTATGGAGTTTTCATCAACTGTTTTTGTTATGATGAAAATAAATTTAAGCAGATCATGAGAACATGTTTGTAGTAGATCTAGGCAGGAACGCGCACACACACACACTCACACACTTTTTCTCTGGCTTATGAGTTCACTTAGAGGGTGTTTGGTTTAGATTTTTGAGAATTAATTTTGTGGTTGAAATGTGTGGATGAGTGTGTGGTTAAAAATGAGTTTGAGGGAGATTTGATTTTGGAAAATCCAAATCACACACTCTTTTAAGCAAACCAGACGTGCTGGTCTTTTTAGTTGCAAATCTATTAATTAACAAGCTCTGTTGTATTATTTTGGTTGCAATACACAGGAAAGAAGTTTGGTGTGACTGAATTTATCAACCCAAAAGATCATGATAAACCAATACAGCAGGTAATTGTGGATCTAACAGATGGTGGTGTTGATTATAGTTTCGAGTGCATTGGGAATGTTTCTGTAATGAGGGCTGCTCTGGAGTGCTGCCACAAGGTAACTTGTTCAGTTCTTTGATGAGCTTCTAAAATTATGGATGACATATTAGCAGCCTGATGCTGAATTCTCTATGGAACTGTAGGGGTGGGGAACCTCAGTTATTGTGGGGGTCGCAGCATCAGGTCAAGAGATATCGACCCGGCCATTTCAGCTGGTGACAGGTCGTGTCTGGAAGGGTACAGCTTTTGGTGGTTTCAAGAGTCGTTCACAGGTGCCCTGGCTTGTTGACAAGTACATGCAGAAAGTAAGTAGCTTAATTTGCCTGCAGGAGCATTATTATTTTTTTTGTTGTTTCTATGCTGAGTTTCCGCTCTTGATTATGCTCTTATCATCTCCTCTGTTTCTTCTTTTTTGCAGGAAATCAAGGTTGACGAGTACATTTCCCACAATTTGACTCTAGCAGAGATAAATAAAGCTTTTGATCTGATGCATGATGGGCTTTGCCTTCGTGTTGTGCTTGATATGCTAGCCTAGTATAGTCCAACCTGCATTGTGCTATCATCAATCATGGATCTCTACCTTCTCAACATCATGGAGAATGAAACTTCATTTACTGGGCTGTTTTGTAACTGAAGTTAGTCCTTCCAGTTTTTGGATTTGAACCTAAGTTCCAATTTAGCCAGTTTGTTGCGTTGGTTGAGATTGACGTTTTCCTTAATGATTTGCTTATGCTATGCTTCAGTTGTCTCCTTTTATCGATTATTGGGAGGAAATAATGCAGCATTAAGTTTGCCCCTTAAAATGTTGCTGAGGAAGTAAGTCTTGTGGTTCTTGAACCAAAACATCAAAGTGAGTGACTTTGGCCAATTATGCAAATGAAAATTTGGAGAAAGAAGACAACTTTTGGTTATATATACCAAGCACTGCCAGTGTGACTTATCCTGTTACGTATGGATGGCAGATGCATGCAACATGCCACCGAGGGTGAAGTTTTGTAGGTTATTACAAAACCTCGGAAATGTTTAAAAAAGGGACTCTTCAGCGTGGAAAATACTTATTTGTGTGGAAACCTTAAACAAATTTTCTTATAAAAAATGGCGCTTTTACCATTTTACCCCGTGTAGTGTAGTGTGATTGAAGGAAAAATAATCTAAAAGTAACGTGGTTTTATTATTATGACTACACCTTATGAGTATTCAGTTGTTTGAACATTAAAAAGATAACCGTATATTGCACAACATGAACATAAAAAGGTCAATATAAAACTTGACATGGATCTTGTTGCGCGCGTGATTATCAATGAAAGTGATGCAAAGTGTAGGAAAGTAAAATTTTGTTAGATGTTTAGTGTCAAATTTTAGCTTATGTTCATTCAGCATAATAATTCGTGTCCCCAAATGAGTGCGCTGAAATGCCATTGATCATTTGAGATGATATGGTAACTTCAAGTACTAGCTTAGAGAAGCTCTTACCAATGCACTTCCATGAACGGAGACTGAAACTCTCACTAATAATATGTTGATCGCAGTCTGTCACCATAGCTCTAGAAGCATATAACTATCAATTTTGACTCGGAAATATTGAATGTCTCTATTATGGAGACACCATGTAAATATAACACAATCCCATCCATTAATTTTATGAACTCGATTATGGAGACACTGGTTGTTTACATTATAGAGACACCATGTAAACTAATAACAGAGAATAAACCATATACACTGGGTGTCTCTATAATGTAGACAATCAGTGTCTCAATATCAAGACTCATAATTGCCCTTTTTCATTTAATTCTAACTGTATAATCAAATTATGAAAATGTTCAAGTACTATTAGACCATAACGACTACCATTATAGCCCTAGTAGCCGGGTCTCTTACTATTTTCCGCAGAGCCAGCCTCCACATCAGTCACCAAGTAAAATCATGTAAAGATTTTTCTCGTCTACCTTTAGACTAATTTAATCATAATCAATTTTAAACAAAACAAAGACGAGAGGCAAAAACACCAGGAATTTTTTAGTGTGCGGGGATGATACACACTATAACACTATCTGCATGTGTAACACAATAAATCCATCGGCGGTGTGTACAAATGGTACCACACACTAGACAATTTTCAACAAAATCACCACGCGTTAAACTTGTAATAACAACGTACAAGCGAGAGGCAACATGCATGTAATCAAAACCCCAAAAGCTTGAAAGGGTTAATTTCACAAAACGTCTCAAACCTTTGAGTTAAGAATCGATTAAGTCACCCACCTTTCATAAATACACACGAAGTGTCCCTTTTTAACTATTTTGTCAATTTTTTAAAAAATGATGATTATACCCTTAGTTTATTGACTTTAAAAATAATAAAAAATTAAAAAAAAAGGAAAAAACACACCCTACACCCCACCTTTCTCCCTCCAAAAACCGTAGTTTTTGGCAACAAATGGGGGATTCAACCGCCCCCTAAAATGCTGCCAGAAATGGCTTTTTGTTGCCGAAAACGGCAAATACTATGGGAAAAGACAATAGGGAAACAACAGCATTCTTGCTGCTGCATCCGGCAGCAAAGGGGGGATTTACCCCCCCCCCCAACAAAAAAAAGCTGCCAAAAATGGCAACATTCCTGCTATTTCTAGCAACATTTTTACTGTCGGAAACGGCAGCACAAAGATGGAGGCAGAATCCCCCCAAACAGCAGCAACCTGGGAGGTGCCGTTTCCCGTAGCATTTTAGTGGGGATGAATCCCCCCATTTGCCTCTGAAAATGGTTTCCGACGGTTTTTTGAGGGAGGAGAGGGGAGGTGGGGAGGGGTGGGTGAGGTGGGTTTTTTCCCTTTTTTTTTTATATTTTTTTATTATTTTTAAATATTTTATTTTTAAAGTTAATAAACTAAGGGTATAATCGTCATTTTCTTTAAAAAATTGACCAAATAGTGAAAAAATTGGACCTTGTGTATTTATGAAAGGTTAGGGGACCAAAGAGAGTCTTAAAAAGAGTTGGGGACCTAATCGATTCTTAACCCAAAGATTGAGGACCTAATTGATCCTTAACCTATCTGGAAATAACATGAGATGGATCATAAGTTCACAAGCTTTAAAGAAAACTAATGAATTAACAGGCAATTAACAGAGAAACAAACCTATATAAATTGGGAAAGAAAAGAACATACGAAATCCTGATGCATCCAATGATTGATTCACAAAAATGCCAATGCTGGAACGTTTTGTCGCCTCCTTTCGAAGTTCAACCATGATAATAATTCATCCAGAAAGAAGCCATAACACAGAAAGAAGAATGTAAAACTTCTTACACTGCAACCTCATCCTTCAAAATCTTTTGATTATTTTTTCAAGGCTTAGTAATAACTATGGTGACAATAAAGAAATCAGACATTAGAATAGTAATCCATAAAGTAGCATGGAATTGAAAACCGAGATATTTTACAGAGTAGTTTCTGTACAAGAAATCTTTAATGAAGGGCGATTTTCGCACCTCGTGTGCAAAACCAGAGTACTAAAATAACTCTTAACTATGTATCATCACACAAACACAACTTTCCGTCCCCTTTTTCTTCAAATAAATAGCATCTATTCTTAGAACTGATATTTCCCACACACATCATATATATAGACTCAAAATTGGAAGAGAGTACCCGCATCTATAGTTGCAGGTTCCGGAGAACATATATTAAACCCAGCAGGCACAGAAGCTTCCAAACCTCCCGGAACAGACTGATTTTCAAACAACCAATTGTCAAATGCGAAGTCAAATGAGTTAGAATCAGTACTTCCCGAGATTCGGGAATCAATGTCATCTATGAGGGAAAAATCTTCGGTCGGTGATGCTATGTGATGATACGAATTGTTTTCCAGAGGTACACTTTGGAAATGGGAATTATTTTCTGTTGCAACACTCTGACATAGGAAATTATCTGCTACTGACACTTGATCCTGAAGCGTGGAACTACCTGCAGGGATCTGTTGGTTGCTTTTGCTCTCAGAGGCAGCCCAACTATAGCCAAAATCTGTGGAACTTGTAGCAATATCGTTTTGAATTTGATTGTCTTGCTGAACCATAATTTGGTTTTCGTTCAATGAGGCAGGGCCATTGTAAAGCTGAGATTGAGAGACATCACATGCATAAGTGCCATCCATGTTGCGTTGGGAGGACATCGGGGATTCAGAATGCAGTTGACTTTCAAATGAGGTGTTTGTATAGTGTTCAGAGGATGCAAGGTTTTGAGAAGTAACAGGCTGAAAGGTATTTCCTCCGTTCGTCTTGAATGCTGGTAGGTGCTGTGGAACAGTAATGCTCTCAAACAGGTCTCCTACATATGGCTGGTAAGCAAACTGGGGCTGTGAAGGAATTGTGATCTCAAAATTGCCGTCCGAGTATGGTTGAGAAGATATACCTTGGGAGGTTATTACATTTGTAACTTGCCTGGTTCTAGGCGGCTGAGAGGATGGTCGAGGTTCAGTATGTGAATAATTTGCATAACCACTTGCACTTGAATTTGGATGGCCATTAAAAGCATCCCACCTAGGCACAGGCAGATTTCTAGAAAACCGCGACGCGTAACTGTTCCGGGATAAACCATAACCACGGCCATTCACCGAATCACCCTGAACCGACCCACTCTTTTGGAACCCAGTACATGGAGTGAACTGAGAGCCTCCACTCCCTACATTGGGTCTTCTATCCCTAGGGTTAACATTCCTAATTTGGGGACTGCGCAACTGTTGGGGAACAAAATGTGGTTGATATTTATATCTAGAAACAACAGATCTAGATGGAGGCCTTCTTCCTCGATTCATAATATTTGGCATTCGAAAATGGATAGGAGGACGCACGGTTACCGAACTGAATTTCTGATTATGTGGTAAAGAGTTAGCCTGTACTGGAGCCAATGACGAAATTTGAGCTGTTTGGGGAATTCCAATTGAGAAAGTGTTGTGAATACTATTAGGGACAGGTGGTGTTTGGTTCTTTCCCCTCGTGGTTTTCCTTTGAGTTATCCAGAACTCCTCCTTATCGGTAGCATGGCAATGGTCCATACTGGAAATGCTGGAGCCCCAATGGACACATGGAGCAAGTGAGTCACAAACAAAACAATGACACTGAAATCAATAAAATAGAATCAAAATGGCAGCATGTTTATTTAACAAATACAAATGATATTATATTAAAAGGCAAAACTAAAGTGAGAAAATCACCCGGTCGCAATGTGTCTCATGGGAGGTAGTAGCAAATGGGAATTTTGCACAAAGATGCCGTGGGTGAGGAAAATCTCTGCATGCAACCTAGAGAAGGGAAAAGAAAAATTCAGAAATCAACATCACAAATGATTTCCAAAAATTCAAGCTAAAGAAGAATCTCTTTCTTTCTTCTTAAGAAATAACTAAGGCTATAGATAAAACTTTAGATGTTTGATTACTAACCGACCCCCAAAAAAAAAAGGGAAGAGGAAAATGGAGAGCAGATATTGAAGCGAAGAAGGTGGGCTTCCAAGTGACTTGTGCAATGAAAATGTATATAATGAAACTGTATAATGTAAATCTTGTAGCTCAGGAAGGAAACTTGAATCGCAAGACAACCATCTAGAAAACAAACTAAATCTGAAAGAATCCCGAAAAATAAGTCACATATGTATATGAGAACATATGCAGAAATGAACTAATACGGTAGCTAAGTAACGGAAAGAGAATATATAGTAACATGTAGAAGATGCCAATCCAAGATGGGTTAAGAGAAGAATGACTTGAAAAGTTAGGGTATGTCATCTGTAAAGTTGAATGTAATCCTGTTAGCAAAGTTAACATGAGCAGAAAGACGTGTCAAAAGAGCGTCACCAAATCAAATAGATTAATGTGGTGGCCAATTATCTCATTATATTGGATCTTTGGGTAGAAATAGTGATACCAATGGTAAAACTGAAAAGCACTTGTAGCTATGCCAAATTTATCTGAAAAACGGCTTAAGCTCTTTACATTCCAAAGTACCTAAATGTTAGTATCTTTCTTACTTTTGAATCCAAAATAGTCTTAAGTAAAATTTTGGAACCGTGGGAAATCACAAAACTGATCCTACATGATTATAAAAGATGCATGTTAAATCAATTTTAAAGCTAAAATATAACAGAATTAAGCTAATCAACCCGTCAGAGTATCATTGAAATATAAAATCAGTTCTGATACCGTAATCTAATTGAACCAGGCTAGTCGAAATCAACAGAATATCATTCAAAATCCACACCCTTGCAGATATTCTACAGCTCCATCTATTACCCAGTTGTGACAGCAATCAAGCTGCAAACACTTGAGTGCCCAGTATCCATTTGACTGTTAAAAAGGTGAACAGTTGACTTCTGCAACTGCAACACAACACATTCACCCATCTGCCAAGGAACATTGTTGGATTGTACAGAGCATAAAAACTTGACAGCATAAGCATTGTTGAAAGAAAAATTCCTTAATATCTCAGTTTTGATTCCCAATCAAGCTGGAAAGGCTTGAATGCCCTTAGTCAATAAACATTCTTGTTGGATTCTAATACATTTCTATCGATTTTCGCTCTTATAAAATTCCACAGTTGACCGCTTGACTTCTGCAACTGCAATACAAGACATTCACTTATTTGGAACAAAGAATTGCAGGTTTGCAAAAAGCATAAGCCTTTACAGCATAAGTATTGTCTAAACATATATGGCAGCCCTCCAGCAGATCTTATGATCCATCTCTATTTCTACAGCTGGGGAAAAAATGAAAAAAGAAAAAAAAATCCAACTGCTGTGAACCGAAGAAATAACCTACAGTTTACCCTTCCACCACGAACCCTCCCACGAAAGACAAAACAAACAAATGGATGCGGGAAAATTCAACAACCAGAAAACTGAAGCGGGATACCACAAATAAACTCATACTTGAACTGATTTAACCAAGTTACCTTTAAATGGTAAAACAACACCAAATACAGCGATAAATTAATCAATCAATCACAATCACCAAATAAATATTCAGCTAACAAAAGACCATAAGAGAAGGGGAAAACAAATACCTGACCCTTTTCACCAACAACGACTAAATCATCAGAATCCTCATCATCAAATTTACTATTCTCTACTGCCAGCGGCTTATCCGGGTCGTCATCCAAGATCACACACTCATCATCGTCATCGTCAACTTTACTATTTACACTTCTCGCAGAGGGATTTGAAGAATTTAATCTTGTTTTCTTTGGTTTGACAACCACTTCATCCACCAAAACCACATCATCAGAATCATCGGTAACTCTGTCCACCTGAAATAATAGTTCCGATAGCCAATCATGGTCTTCTCCGCCACCGCCGTAACCACCGGCCCCTCTTGTCTCGCCAAAGCTGGACTCTTCATCGGAGCTTATTTCGAGTATGACTGGGTCCGAATTTTCCATCAGAATAGAAATTGGAAACCGTCAATTTTCATAAATTACTCACAACTCCTAAACTGTCCATCACTGTCCCCCCCCCCCAGATCACACATAAAATTCAGAATAAAACCCCCTTTTCTTGAAAAATAGAAGCAATTTCAGGTACAAAAAGAAAAAGCTATTGGTTTTGGGAATTCCAGTCTAGAAAACTTGTCTAAGAAATAAAAGATTAAAAATTACACAACAACGTAACGTAATAACTTAATAATGCAGTAATTGCGACTTCCACAAAAGAAAGGTCATTGTTACTTTATAGGGAAATGAATGATTTGGCAAGATTTTTAGGGGGCACGAATGAATAAAAGAGAAAGGGAACAAAACCCTAATTCAAGAATTGGAAAATGACTTTAGAAAGTAGACAATTTCAGATTCTATTTGGGAAACCCTGTGCACCGTAGGGTACGGATTGGTTGAGTCAGGACTCGTGCATGACTTCACAAGAAGAGTCCCGAGTTGAGTTCTCACAATTTGGCCGTAAATATGTTGCTGGACCAAAATAGATGCGGGAAGTGAAACCAGATGAGGCAAGTGGATATAAGGGATTATTAGGCCATGGCTGGGCTACTCCTACGTGTAATTTGTTCATCGGGCTTGTCCGAGTTCCACACTAGAATACCGTTTTCTTTTCTTTTTGTTGACCATGTTAGGTGTCTTTTTTTGAGATGTCAACGAAACAATTTCATTTGTTTTGAAACCCACGTTCTTGGGTTGGTCGTAATATGATTTTGTAAATTTTCTGAGATAATTGTGTGTCTTAAGAATCGATGGTTAAACATTAACCTCATAAGTCTTATTATATTAAGGGTGTGACGTCATTGCCACGGTGATTATTTAATTGGGGGCATAACTTAAATATAATTCTTTTCACAGATAAAATTTGAATAATAAAAAATTATATATATTGAATTTTGTTCACTTTTTTTTTTTTGAAACATCCAACTATCATTAATACAAGTCACTACAAACTATCAAATTAATATATCGAGGGATACAACTAGACCATGACCCACATACACTAGATGAGAGAGCAAAAGATGCCTTAGTGTGGGCAACCATATTTCTTTCGCGGGAAATATGACTGCAAGAGCCACAGCCAAACATGGTCAGAAGCAACTTGGCTTCCCTGATTAGGGAGCCATTATGCAAAAAGTCAAAGTCACCATTTAAATCTTGTACCAATACGAGGCAGTCTGATTAAACACAATCGATCTTCAGCTTATTATTGCTAGCAAATTTAATCCCTAAAGCGGTGTCATGGCTTCTGCATCTTCTACACAAGGAACTCCATCAAAACGCTCAGCCAAAACGCCTATAACTATACCAAAATCATTGCGAATAATAGCCCCGACTGAGAAGCTACCCAAAACTTCGTTGACTGCAGCATTGACGATAAGTTTCAAGCGTCCTGTTGGTGGTGCAATCCATTTAACTTCACTGTTATGCCTTGGACTAATCTGGGACTCCAAAGCTTGTAAGTAATTAGTTGCCAAACTCAAACTTGAGACCACCATTTTGGCTAGATCCTGTGCTTTCCCATCGTGTAAGTAACTTATTTCAGGTAAACCAAATGCAACGAGCGTCACAAAGTATTTGGCATAATTGATGATCATTATTGGAAACCGAGATAGCATATATCACATCTGTAACCTCTTCCCAACCCCCATGTTTTTTGATAAAATTCCACAAGCCAACACCTTACCACACTTCGTTAGCAAAAGAACATTCGAATAATGCGTGTTGTATATCTTCTACTTGAAAACAGTGGGGACATAGAAAATTAACCTAGATTTCCCTTTTTATCAAATTAACCCCAACGGGAAGGCTGTTATGATAAGCTCTTCCGATCTCGCATTTTCGACAGTACCTTTAGTTTCCATGTTCTCTTCCACCACATGGCATTATATTTTCTGCTAGTTGAAGCTTCATCCATAGGCTCCTTCATAAGAAGCTTGTACCTACTTTTAACTGTATATTTGCCACTATGATCATAGTGAAAAATCAGCTTGTCTGGTATGTGTCCCAGCCTAGTTGGGAGACCAGGGATAGTGACTCCATTAGGAGGCCAGAACACCTCGTTAACTTTCCTTGGATCCCACTCGCCCGAAGCTGTGAGCAGAACAGCAACTCGGTCAACCTGTGAAGAGTACTTTGTAATGGGTCGAAAGCTGGGACATTTAGGAATCCTTGGATCATCGAAGATACGAGTAGATAAACTATCACCCACTATCCAACGCAGCCCCAGCTGCAATAGATCCTTTCTCCAAAAAATATTCTTATAAGCAAGAGAGTCACAAGGTTTGCATCGAGCCTCTAAAAAATTTCTCCTAGGAAAGTATTTGCCTTGCAAGACTTTTGTTAAAAGAGAATCAAGTTCCTGTAACAGTTTCCATGCTTGCGTTACAATAAGAGCTTTGTTGAAGGCCGAAAATTCTCGGAAACCAAGTCCACCTGCATCTTTGGGAAGACAAAGTTTTTGCCACTTGAGCCAGTGAAGTTTTCTTTGGTGCATATCCCCAACCTACCAAAACCTGCCAATAGCTGACTGAATAGAAGAGAGGATCCCTCTAGGATTTCTTAAAATACTCATTAAATAGGCCGGAGTTGCTTGCAATACCAATTTAATGAGGACCTCTCTTCCTCCGACAGAGAAAAGACCCCTTCTCCATACTGAAAGCCTTTTCCAAATACGGTCTAAAATGATGGCAAAATCTCTCATTTTCTATTTCCGAATGCAAGAGGAAATCCTAAGTAAGAACGCCACTTGTTTTCCAACCGAATGCCCAAAGTCTAAGATAATCATTGCTTTTCGAATGCAACATGATTAATATTAAGGCTAAACATGATAGAAGATTTGTCCAAACTAACATGTTGGCTGGAACCAGCTTCGTAAGTGCTTAAAATATGACGAAAATGAGAAATATTAGAATCCTTGGTGTGACATCCCAATTCTTTTTATTTTTCCATTCCACATAATAGATTGAAAATATAAGGACCAAATTAAATGTGCACACAAAACTTAGGATTAAAGTGGAAACAAGAATTATGTTATTAAAAAAAAAAAGAAATTAAATGTAAAACATCACAGTCGGATACTAGAAAATCCTAGTGGTATTGGGGTCATTTGATATTATGTTTATATATAGTATATAAAACTAACAAAAGACAAATAAAGAAAGAACAAAAGGAAAGGAAACAAAGAAGGCAGAAGCACTCTCTGCCCGAAGTCTTCCGACCGAGAAAAAAAATTTGAGGATTCTTAAGAAGGAGAAGAAGAAAGGCAATACAAGGAGCAACCTAGTAACTATTATTAGTCTTTAACCTTTGAACTTATATAAATTTAAGAAAATAGGGTTTATGGAAATTTTAAGAACATTTAATATTAGGTTATAATTTTATGTAATACATTTTTTAAAGGCATCAAAGTGTTATTTGATAATGAAAAATGAGATTCTTGATGTTATTATAGGGATTTATGGTAGCTAGGATAAAAATGAAGTTTATATTGACGAAATTTTAGATAGAGTAAGTAAATTGAAATTTTTATATAAGTTAGTGTTATGGTTACTATGGCAATTGAAAAAGTGGGTGAAGTTAAGGATGAATGTAAGAAGACTTAGGATTTAGTAGTAAATGTGGAAATTTATTTAAGACTAAGAACTAGTATTTAAAGATTTAGAATTAGTGTTATTTGCTATTTTTAGTAGGCATTGAGATTTTAATGTGTGATGTCCCAACAAATTCTAAGGTAGAATAAAGTCTGGAATATTTATATAAATGGGGCAAACTATATGTTTAATGGGAAAGTGAAGAAATCTTAGAAAGTTTAATGAAATGGGAAATTTGTACTCCAAGGAAATTTCATATTTATGTACCTTAGTAAAGTAGAGAATTTTTACAAGTACATTAAGTTACAAAGAACATAAATGAAAAGAAAATGAGAAAAGAATTGTAAATAAATTAAGTTTTATTTGACGGATGAAATAAGATAATGGATTATTGATTTTATTATCAATTTATGTTATAGGGGACACAGAAGAGGTTGGAAAAGCTTATCAACCAAATTAAATTGCACATATAGCCAGTGAGTGGAATTTCTCTAATCTCTTGGAAATGAATTTTTCATGCTTTGATTTTTTTTTTTTATGTCGTGAAGTTATGACAAGTGTTTTTATGGAATTTTCTTTAAGAATTTTTATTTCATTCGAGAAAGTTATAAACTCAAATATATTGTTTAAGAATTTCAAAGATATGATGTATTTGAAATGCAAATGTTTAACGATTTGAAAATGTCCTAAGTGTATCCTATGTCATGAATATGCCGTCTACAGGTGAAGGGGCCTATATGGTTCAAGCTGACTAAATGAACGCCGCCTAGGCGAAGGGGTCTATGTGCTCGCTATGGCTCAAGCTGTACATTGTGCCGCCTAGGGCGAAGGAGTCATAAGATACCTATGGCCCAAGCTGATGTCTACGTGTATATGACTTGATATCATGATTATGTGATGTTGGATACTCTTTTGGGGTGAATTCTATAATGATCTTGAAATGAAGTGAATTTCATGATGTTTCTATCATTGCAACGATTTATAAATAAAGATGATTTGCTTATGATTTGCTTTGATGAATATAATAGTGACAAAGATGGTCTTGTTTAAAAGTATGAAAATTTCTTAATACTCCACTCACTGGGCGTTAATGCTCACGAAAATACTTTTCAATGTTTCCCCTTCTAGGTATTAACTGAAGTTTGAGCAATATTTGGGATCAATTCTATGGACGAGCCTTTTGATAAGGTTAGCATGATCAACAAGAAATGTAACAAGGAAATGTGTTTTAATGTGGTTAAATATATTTTGATATATTGACATGCTTATTATATTAAGAAGGAAAAAATAAGGCTAATATACTTTTGAATATATATCTCTATGTAGAGTTCCTTATGTTATGATATATATATATATATATATATATATTTGACTTGGTGTGTTGTGGTGGTCGGTTGAGGTTTTGGATTGTGTTGGAGTTTGGGCTTGGTAAAATTCTTGTCATGCAAGGTGGTTTATTCATAAAATAGGGGAGATGCTGCCAAAGTTTTTAGAAAATTTTAATAAGTCAACGAGCCTTGACGGTGAATTCTAACTTCTAGTTAGAATTTATCGTCGGCGCACGCCACATTTATAATATATTAAAGACGCTAGGGGTGGGACGTGTCATTTGGCCCTCAAGAAAATGAGATTGTCATCTGTAAAGAAGAGATGATTGATTCTTGGGCATGATCAATCGCATTGGATCCCTAGAATGTCCTGTCCGCCTTCTGCTTGATTTAATAAACCGGAAAAAGCCTAAGCAACAATTATAAAGAGATAAGGTGACAAAGGGCATCTTTGTCTCAATCATCTGGTCAGAATAACACTTCCCCGTATTTGGCCATTTATCAGAAAGGAAAACTTGGGGGAAGAGATGTAATTAAATATAAGCTGCTACCAATGAGAAGGAAAACCCATTTTATTATTCATAATACGAATGATTAAGCTCTACTCAATGCGATCATAAGCTTTACTCATGTCCAATTTCAAAGCCATGAATCCCTTTCTTCCATTGTTTCGTTTTCGCAATGAGTGTAAACATTCATAAGCAATCAAAGCATTATCAGTAATTTGTCGCCCTGCAATGAAAGCACTTTAATTCTGCGAGATGAGATTATGGAGCAATTTCTTGAGTCTTTTTGGAATTGTTTTAGAAATGATCTTATAAAGCACATTACATAATCCTATAGGCCGGAAATCTGTTACCTTGTCAGGCTTTTGCTTTTTAGGAATTAAAATGATATTAGTTGAATTAAAACTTACAGGTGATACGCCCTGGTTCAAGCGTTGTAAGCAAATCTGAGATATATCATCGCCAATCAGCTCCCAGTGGAACTGGTAAAAGATAGCATGGAGACCATCATGTCCTGGACGTTTATACGAACTGAGTGACATGACTGCATCTTTAACTTCCTCTTTGGTGAAAGACCTAACGAGAAAGCCTCTGTCATCAACTGAAATTGAGTGTTGTATACCTTGAGTTATAGCATCCAACTGTTCTGCGGATGGGTTTGAACTAGTAAAAATTTCTTCAAAATATTTCTAAAAGCAGATAAAAATCTCTTCGTCAGTACTCCATTCTTCTCCATTAGTCCCTAGAATGTAATGAATTGAATTTTTCTGTTTACGCGAGGATGCTTTTGCATGGAAGAAATATGTATTCTTGTTCCCTTCTTTCAGCCATTGGACCCGGGACCTTTTTTTCCAATACATTTCTTCCCTATTTTGGGATTCCACATAGTGAAAACATTATTATTTTTATAAAATATATACATATTTACTACACATAACTTCATAAAATTACTTGTATAAAAAAATCATAAAATTATTTCAAACAACAAATTTCCGAATAACATTGCCAACTAGTTTTTGTAATTTGAAATTTCAATCTAAAGTAAAATTTTTATTTCATATCACTTAACAATCTTAACAATTTTTAACTCAAACAAATAATGAACTAGAAAATTAATATTTAAACCACAAAAAGAAAAAAACTCAAAAAAAAAAAACCTCAATGGGGTCCAGTGACCCCATAGGACCCCATGCGGCTCTGCTACATCGTGACTCTATGAAACCGTGAAGGTGCCACCTCAATAGCCTGAGCTTTAAGGTGGAGAAAATCTTAAAGTTTACATCGGCACAAAAAGTCATGTCAACATACAAAGAAACGCACGTTCGATGTTAATGTGTCTTTTATGACAACTAATTACGTCCAACACTTGTGATAAAATTTGATGGTAAAGTTTAGAGAGGAGATAATGATGAGTCATGTTCCGGTGGAGACATCCTCTTTCAGATGATATTGGGGTCCATATATGAAACCAATACTGATTTTATGTGAAAAAACAAGGTGTCTCCAGACATTTAGATATCCCAAACTCTTGATCAAATCCAGATATTGATAGGGCATGTTGAAGGCGTGTGGATAGTATTCTTTTTCGCGTGGCTATAGAAGAGAAAAACTCCTTAATATCGTTAATACATCGTGAACTGATGATCAAATCTTGATGAATTAATCGAGATTTAAAACATAAATTAAAAGTGGATCATGTATTTTTTTAAAAGGATCTTTGTATGAATTGAAACATCTAACTAGACAACAGCAAAGAGGCCGGTTTCTTTTTATTTAATAATCAATTTTTATATTGTTTTTCAATTAAAATTCTCTATATTCTCATTGGCATGCTTGAATTATGATCAATTACATTGCTTCTAGCTAAACACTTCATGTTATTTGAAATGGGAATTCTTGTAATGTAAAAGAAAATAATAATTCTGCTTGGACAAAAAGATAGACAAAGAGAGTTACAAAATAAACATGTGGCCCATGTGATTACTATTGATGTAAAAGTGATGTGATGTGTTGAAAAAATATGATCATGTCATGTATTAGTTTATTTAACTTTTTATTTGTTATTTTGTTCAAATAGCAAAATTCAAAAGAAAATGGATATATATGTCAGATTCCATACTCTAATAGTTTCAATATTTTAATGGTTTGCATTAGACTGAACTTCACTTTTGTGCTAAGTATTCTTAAATAGATCCATGTTAGTCCTAGTCATCCACAGATGACAGCCTATATAGTTGTAACAAAAGGAGTATAATAAATGAAGGTAATGATATCATCATTAATGAGTAGTAATTTTTCTAGGGGGCGGTGATGACACAAACTGAATTCATAGAATGTAGCAAAGGACTGGAAGATATTGAATGAATACTACAAGATGAAGCCCGATAATAAACCTATACATATTTTTCTTATAAGTAACGCTACTTAACATCCGTTTACATCATATTAAATGATAAGTTAAATATATTGCCACCTAAACTAGTATTTGACACCATTGGTGTTACATAACATTACTCCTCTTTTATAGTTGTTGGGCATGTCGAAAGCTAATTGTCTTTAATTTGTTGCTTATAAACTCAGTGTAGCCCCAAGGGCAAGACAAGAGTTGCCAATGGAAGAAGGGATGCTTGGTAGTTTTCATTGTGACTTTTTGTGAGTAGTTTTTAATTTGTGTTTGGAGTCTCCTTGTGCTGAAGGGTTTGAAATTGAGCCCAACAACTTTCTCATTTTATTCTTTATATATCTAGCTCACTTTGTGGAGCTTGTGGTTAATGCAATATTTGTAACACGACCCTGCTTTAATATTTGTATTTTAAAAAACTTTGTTGGAAAAGTATAATAATAAATTAAGAATATAGTATTTATTAATTAATATACTACATATATACCCACTTTCATTTATTTAGTTTCCTTTTAATTGTTCTTTGTTGTTGATGACCATGCACAATAAATAAATAAAAATATATTACTAGAAAACTAAAAAATTAAATAGGAAAAGTTGATTATAATTTAGGATGGATGAAAAAAGAATAGTGAACTATTTATACGAGATGTAGAGGGTACATCATTAATTGGACTATGCTACACATCCATTTCATCTCATGTCCACCCAACATCTACCCATTGAATTCCTTATATATTGTGATAAATTAGAAATTCAATAGGGTGTATGTTGCGTGGACACGAGATGGTGCAATAATGATCACGTCATACACACACGTGGTAGGAGATTATTGATAGAACTATGTGAGCCCCTCATATAGGCTCCCACTGTGTGTAGGTTTTCCCAATAATAATCTCCCACCAAATATGCGTATGGCGGGATAATTCCGCCATACATCTGACGGGAGATCATTTTGCGAGACGACACATATCATTATCCATATTAATTACTCACTGTAGTTGAAAATTTCCAATGTTTTTTTTAAAAGAATAATCCAATGTCTACTTAAAAATCAACCTAAATGCTTGCTTGGCAAACTAGAAACCAACCTAGCTGCTATCCCAGATTAATTCTCAACTAATATTTGCCATATATCCATCTGATTTTCGAATTTGTGCAAATTATAAACGACTAAAATTGTGTATACACCTCTTAAATTACATGACAAGTTTAAAATTCAAGTCGACGGGACAATATGAATATAGAATTGCTCGGTTAGTGACTTATACGGCTCCACACAGAATATGTTGATGTCATAGAGACATCTCGGTTAACATAAGAGGATGTCTGATAAATTTGGTCTAACACCACCTGTCTGGTGCTATATATATGCACCATACAACATCAGACATATGACCTCTGAATATAACTAGGATATCTAATGTTAAGGGGAAAATGAGAGAGAAAAGGCAAAGTGAAAAAGGAATGGGGAAATGGGTAAATGATGGCTTAAATTTGGCATTTCATTTACATATTCCCCACCCCCAACACCCCCCCCCCC
>CAVNYN010222386.1:0-19633 GCA_963692815.1 Nyctanthes arbor-tristis
ACCCAAAATCCGTGGAGATCCGACCCATCTCTCCTATTAAAATAATGATGCAGGTATGGATAATTCTCACCCCCGATCGAATTTGATAATGCTCATTTTTCATTTTTTATAGTTTTAGCTTCGAAGCCCCAACTGGTTCACCCAAATTTTTTTGGGAAATTAAACCATTTCCTTGCAAATTTTACTTTATTTGGGGAAATTACGTCATTTACTTGCAAACTTTAAGCCCGTACCAAAAATACTTGGTACCTTTTGTAAAATTTTTCAAAAATATTTAGTTGTTTTTATTTATTATTTATTTTTTTATTATTATTTAACTAAATTTTACTCCTAAACCCCCACCTACCCCACCGACTCCTTGTTGGCCGGTCATTAGATTCTAGCTAATTTTTTTTTCTCTTTTTCCTTTCTCCCTCTTTTTTTATTTTTTCTTTTTCCTTTTCTTTTTTTCCCCGTGATGTTGACGAAATTTTCTTCTTTTCTTTTCTTTTTATTTTTTCTTTTTTTCTTTGTTTTTAGTTTTCTTTTCTCTTACATATGTATGGAATAATCTATATCAAGCATGTTGCAATGTTTGTTATATGTGTAACAAGCTATGTTATTTATGTAACAATCTAAGTAACAAGCTGGTGTAGAATATATGACATAATGGATTGATGATCGGGTTGAAATTTGGGCGTTCAGTGTTTAGTGTCCGAATTAAGCGTTCGAAAGCTAAACGATGAGATGATAAAGGCTACGGTTGACGATTGCCATCGGTTTTTGGCAATCCCGGGTCGTTTAGACCTTCAAGTTTACGATTTTTCTATTTTTTACATTTTTTACAATTTATTATTTTACGGTTTTGACTCTAAGGCTTGTCTGTTGCTATAACTACAATTCAGACTTTGTTTTCATCATTAATTACTTAAAAACAACCTACGTTATTTATTTAACAAGCTATATTATTTGTATAACAAGTTATGTTATCAGTGTAATAAGCTATGTTATTTGTGTAACAATCGATATTATTGAACAATCTATGTTTTTTGTGTTAGTCATATTATATGATTGTTTATGAATTTTACAATGTTGCATTTTTTAGAATAGAGTTTATTTTCTATTTCTCTTTTATTTAAAAGGGAATATTCAATTATATACCATGGTTTTTGTTTGTTTTATTAGACATCCATTATAGTTATAGTAGGTAGTGTATTGTCAAGTCTCTTAAGATATTAATTGGATTAGTGATGTCAAAGAGAAAACATTGAGTGATTGAATTGCAAAGATTAATTTAAGATTAAGGATTCTTATGAGACGAGGATCTAACCATGGAGTGGGATTTCAGAAATTCATCAATTTGTCAATACACTTACATATTAGGAAAAAAATCATGTATAATATATATAATAATCTATATATATTAATCAACAGTTTGTCTGGCTCAATTAAAAATGATTTTCCTGCTCATTGATTGGATTCTTTAAAAAACCAATTGATGATGTCATTATTCTATTATTAAAAATGATTTTCCCGCTCATATTTGCCTAGTGAGTTTGAATTACATGAAAATAGATAATATATCAATCTTGATTTCAATATTACTTTTCCTTATTATTATACTTTTCCTTTTAATTATTTAATTTAATACTTTTTTTGGTACTCTATCTGTATATTATATTTTCGTTAGATATATCTCATATTTACTTAATGGATTTTAGTTTTACTTTTTTCGATTGTGTAATTCATCATTTTATATTCTCCTACTCCATTGTCTTTTATTTTATCAGCATAATATGTCTGTGAAACGCACGGGTATAAAGCATAGGGTGTCTGTGAAACGCACGAGTATGAAACTAATATATATTATACTATCGGATTTTATTGTCTTTAAAGGAAAAAAATAAGAATTAATAAAAAATTATTGGTTCAATTACTATCCTTTTCCTTTCAACCATTTAATTTAATATTTTTATTTTGAGACTCTATCTACATGTTATATTTTGCTTAGATATATCTTATATTTACTTAATGGATTTTAATTACATGAAAATAGATAATATATCAAACGAGATTTCAGTATTATTATTATATTTTTCCATTTAATCATTTAATTTTATTTTTATTTCGTGATTCTATCTACGTATTATATTTTGGTTTGATATATCTCATATTTGCCTAATGAATTTCAATTCTACTTTGTTCGATTATATAATTTCATGATTTTATGTTCTCCTACACTATTGTATTTACTTTGTCACTATAATATATCCATAAAACTCATGGTTGTGAAGCATATATAGTATGTCCGTAAATACACGGGTGTGAAACTAAATATAGAATTATGTTATCGAATTTTATTGTCTTTAAAGGAAATAAAAAATAAGAATTAATAAAAAAATTATTGGTTCATCGAGATATCGATGGACTAATAACAAGAATTTAAAATTATATCAACAAAATAAAGAATTGATTGCATGCTACTTGCAAATATGGGATGCACATTAAGCTTTGACAAGCATAATTATGTTATATTTTATGTATGAAATTTCTTTAGAACTCTGTCCGTGCAACGCATGGGTGGAAATCTAGTAATCATATATAATACCACAGTGTTGGGCACAATTACAATTTCGTCAGACACACACTTACATATTAGGAAAAAAATCATGTATAATAAATATAATAATAATCATATATAATACCACGGTGTTGGGCACAATTGCAATTTCGTCAGACACAATTAGAAATCTTTCTCGCCTCTTGCACTTGTCTGGCATCATACCCTAATTGTCGGGCACCCAAATTCCATTTCTATGAAAATCCCTAACTATGTTAGCGCTCTAATTTACTTCTTCTCATTTTAGCAACCTTCTTCTCCTATGTTTTTTTTCCATTTTTCTGAATTCTATCTTTCCCTTCTGCATCTTTTCCCAAATTATAATTATTTCCAGAATTATAATCCTATTAGCAGTCCTAATCCCCTAAAGGAAGAGCCCAGATTCACTAGAGTATTATTTTCCTGAAATACTCCATCCAATTTTCACCACTCATAGACTCCAAGGTTGATATACTGAGAGATATAGACGATGGATATGGAAGTGGACAATTTTTGTTTGTGTAATTCACCTATGGCTGCATTTTCCAAGTTTCTGCCTTTCCTTCTGATGGTTCTTCAGGACAAAGAGGTAGTCTTTTCTTTTCTGCTACTTAGACTGTTTGGTTGAGGGGTCCCCAACATGGAATTTGGTGGATTTTTTAGTTCCGTACATTCCACATGTCCTCAATTTAGAATTTGTTGGATTCTACAAAAATCTGGGATCCAGAATTTCCCATGAATTCTGTTGGAATTCATTAAATGGCGGAATTCTATAGATTTCTATGGATTTTAATCTTAGAAATACACTTTTAACTTTCTCTACAAAATCCGACCTCCCACCCTTGGATTCTCTTGGATTCCATGAATTTTTTAAACCTAAATAATCCACGAAAATTTTAATTATAAAATTAAGGAAATATTTGTTAAAGAAAGGCGCTATTGGAAGGCAGCCCAAGTTTCTTTTTTAATGTTTGTTTTTATTTCTATTTTTATGTCATTATTGTTTATTTTTATAGTTTCTATAATTTTCTTTTACTGAATTTTTGTCTTGGTTTTCATTTTTGTGCAGAAGACAATTGGTGATAAGGTGTGGCCACGCCTTGTAAAAGGGAAATTAGAAGAAAGATATAGGTATGAGCCATGCTCACACCTTATTTAAGGAGAGCTTCAGGTTGTAACCTATAATTCTTCAAGGAAAAATTTTCATACGTCCCACCCTCATCTCCATGATACTTCAGGGGAGTCCTCTCTTTTGTTATTTTGTTTTGTCCTTTGAAATTTCTGTCATTGAGGAAAATTTTGGCTTTAAGTGTGTGGAGGGGGGCTCTTAACATAGTTTTATTTTTATTTTAAATTTGATTAGTTTCAATTCCTTCAGTTCTTTCAGTTGAGTAGTCGATTTTTTGTTCATTTTTGTCAATTCTTGCTCTGAATCGAAAAAATTTAGAAAAAAAAAATTTGATTCTCTTTTGAATTCTAGATTCTACTATTACTTGTCCCTATGTGATCTAGACTATTGTGCATCATTGAGATGAATGGAGACACAATGGGGGTTAGCATGGATAGTCAGATTTTTATTTACTGTAAAGTTTCTGATTGCTCTTGATGATTGAAGGGATGAAGAATGTGTGGGATTTAATACATATGAACCTTAATTTGTGAGGTTTTGGGCTTACGAGCATTTGCATTATATCATGCTCCATTCCTTTGATTATGATTCATGCATAGTGGATCTCTTGTAGAACTTGCTTTGTTATGCATGTTTGTGATGTCTCTTTGGAACTTGAATGCACTATTTTATTAAGGGCATTAGTTAAAAGCCAAGTTTAGCTTTCTAAAAAAGCCTACCTTGATGTATATACTCCCTAGAGAGCCAATTTTGAGCTTTTAGCCGTTTGTTGGAGATTAACCACGTTACAAGCCATGAAAAAATCCTTTTCCTTGTTAGTTTCCACTTCACTTGAATCTTTAAATTGAAGGAATATATAGGCTTGGTTTCAAGGGTTCCAATTTATTCTCAGAAAAAAATTAGAGGTGTTGGGATTGAAGGGTTCATATCTTGAGTCTCGTTATTCTTCCTAAGTGGAAAACATGAAACATGATGTTCGAATGAATCATTCATGTGCAGTCTAGCATGTCTCTTGATTTAGAAGATGAGGAAAAAAAAAACAGAAAGAGAAGTTGAGAAAAGGAATAAAAAATTCTTTGAGTATTCTTTTTTTACTTTATTATTTTCAGTTTATTATTATTTGAAGTATATAGAATTTAGGTGCTTATAATGCATGGATGGAAGGGAAGGATGTACTATATAAAGGTGTTAATAGGGTTTTCATAGAGTTTATATATTCTTTTCAATTATTTAGCCCAAAAAGTCCTTCCTATCCCACCTTACCCAACCCCCATTACAATCAGTTGAACACCCATTCAGTCCATTGGTGGAGCCAATGTGATATATTAGCAAGCATATGGTAAGGTTCTTCTGTGTAATGACTTGAAAGTAAATTTTTAACACCCTAAGCATTTTGAGTGAAATGAGTGAATCTTATATGTGAGGGTGTTAAATCCCATAACATTTGGACTTCAAGAAATTGTGATTAGTCATTTGTGTGGTGGATGGAAATTTACTCTCTTTGTAGCTAGTTGTTTGTTGTGTTGAAATTTAAATCGATAAACAATGATAGTTTGAGTTATAGAGAGATGGGTGAAGGTAGAGGATGTAATGATGATAAGAATTAAAGTGATGAACTTGAGCTTTGAATGCTTGGGGACAAGCATTATGTAAGTGTGGGGGAATTTCATAAAGTGCATAAATACTATATAAGTTGTGTTTTTCCTCATACTTTGATTATTTCCAATGTCTAATATTTGTATATTAATTGAAATTTGTGTTTTGTTGAATAGATAAAGGGGTTGAATAAAAATGGACACAATTCAACAAATTTTAGAAGAGAAATTAGAGCTCAAGAAATTTATCGATCCGAAATGAATTTTGTTTACACGTCTTATTTCAAATTGACAAGAGATGGACCTCAAGGAATAGACTCAGCCCAATAAAACATTTGGAGGTCCAAAAGAAAAACTTGGGAATTGGACTTTAGAGGAATTCATTCATGCTTGGACCGAAGAGACGTGACTGGGCAAGAAAATAAGAGGAGAATCCAATACTTTAACTCAGGGGAAAATTTTGAGACTTTTGAATTCATTATTCTAGGCCCATAAACGGATTAGAAGAGACGTGAACTGAAGTAGAAAAAGGGAAAGGAAGGAAATATATATTTGGACTTTTGAGGACTTTGAAAGATAGACGTGGGTGGCCGACTGTGAACACGAAGCGAGCCGTCAATTTTTGGGAATTTTCGGCTGCACGTGAAGGCTTAAAAAAGGGATTATTCTTCATCATTTTTCACACATTAGATTGGAGATATATTTTGGTGATTTTTATTTAATCAATGGCTAGCTAATTTATCTTTTTCCAGCACAAGGGTTATTGAAGTCTTGATTCTATGACAATTATGAGATCGAATTGATTTTGTTATGTTCTTTGTTCTTAGCCGGTTTATATATTTCTTGTGTTTATTAATATTATTGTTTTGGTTGATTATTCGATGTGCACATTGTTTAATCGTTAAGATGATATATTGCCAGTTAGAATTCTAGATACGTAATTGTTTAGAAGTGAATTCTAGATCCATAATTGTTTAGAAGTTTCTAACCTGAGTGGTAAAATAACAAATTGGTTATAATTAGGATATTCAATCCATGTTATAGAAGATCGGAAGAGCGTAGCTTAAATGAACCGATTGTTTCTTTTCATTGGTTAGAATTAGTATTTTTTCTAGAGTTTAATGTTGTTAAGAAATTAAATCCTAAGAACATTTCTAGGGTTGTTTGTTAGCAAAGGAAATAATTAATGAGCGTCTCTTGGTTATCGAAAAAGTAAGGAAATATAGGTTGTTCGATCGTATCGATAACCATAAGCAATTTAGGAAAAGAATAAAGGGTCTTATATTTGCATCAAGAATCAATTATTAGAATCAATTCTGAAAATTATACCTTAGGCTGTATATTTGTCACATATATTATTTTCTTATCAACTTGCATTTTTTAGAATTTTTACACTTTAAATCGTTTCCTTAATTTACATTTTATTTTATTTCGTTCATCAAAAACAAACCCCCCATTTATGTTGGTTATTTTTTTTTTTTGAAAAATTAAATCTCACCAGTCCATATGAGACCTTGCTCACCACTACTATAGTTTTTATATTCCAAGAGCAAGTTTATTATTATTTGTTGGATTCGACACCCATCACTTAAATTCCCTTGCTTATTCTTTGATGAGGAAGGCTCTACTTCTTGCTTCCTCTTAGCAACATTCTGCTCAATAGGAGGTTGTGCACAAGTAATCCGGCGATTTTCAGTAGACATCTTTGATGATTAGGGTTTTCTGCTTTAGAAATAAAATCACGACTGAAAGAAAAAAACAAGAAGAACTAAACAACTTCAAAACAACTAGAAAAATGAACACCAATTGCAATAAAAAATAAAGATAAACAATGAACACTTACCGGCGATATCGAGTTAGAGAAACTGGACGAGCAGTTGAGCAGTTTTGGGAAGAAAAAATGAGCTGCTATTTTTGTGCTAGAAAATTAAAAATGAGACAGTAAAAAATAAAAAAAGTTGGATGTGCACAGTAACTAATGTAAATCTCCCAATTTTTTTATTTTGTGAAGCCAAAGGACTCATTCGCTCTCTCTTCTAGAGTCATGCCAAACGTAGCTAACTAATAGCTATTACACGCTTCTCTGACCAATCGCCAATTGCCGTCTCTGATTCCGCGAGCCCTCAATGGTCTGATTCCCGCTAATCAGTACATGAATGTCGGCTGCGGGCAACTGCAGAACATCCAGTTGTGAGATGTGTTGCATCGCCAGAGGAGATCTCCTTTGGACACCGGCTGCCCTTGTCATGCCACATACTCTTGCATATGACCCCTATCAATCAAGCGCTGGATCTCGCGCTGCAAGTCACGGTAGTCATCTGTTTCGTGCCCTATTGATCAGTGATTCTTGGAGTACTTGCTAGGATTGTGCTGGGATGGATCCTTCTGAACTGGTCTGGGCCTCGGCAATAGGTGTTTGTCCTGGGATGACATGAGGATCAGTTCGGGTGTGGTGTTCAGCAAGTGAATTATAGCTAGTGGTTCCAGCTTTTGTTGATATGGCCAGAAGCGATCAGCCACTCAATTTTCCATTCATTTGTTCTGGTTCCCAGTGCAATTGAAAGATTCACATTCTTTATTCTTCTTTTCCAGTTCCTTAGTAGCCTTGTCGCTCGACACAGTGGTATTGGCCTCTTCAGCTACGATGTATCGTTCAGCTCGACTTAGGAGATCATGGCATGTGTTTGGACCATAGACTGACCACCAGAACCTCGAGTTGCGTAACAGTCTTGAGGTTGCTGCTAGCAGGATGGCGTCATCTGACACGTGATCAGTATCCATTACTTTCTTGTTAAATCGAGCTAAGTAATCCTTTAATTTCTTATCTTTTCCCTGCTTTACAGCAAACGAAGCTTCTTTTGGGTTCATTCTAATTTTTTATCCCAAAAAGTTGGCTATGAACTTAGACTAAAGATCGGATCAAGAATGAATTGACCCCATCAAAAGTGCCTGAAACCAGTAATGGCCCTGTCGTCAAGCGTGGTCGGGAATGCTATGCACATTATGGCCTTACTTATCCATAGAAGCTCTATCCATGTCGGTAACTTATGGATGTGTGTGACCAGGTCTGTGGTCCCATCATATATCATGATGTCTGGGGTCTTGATCTTTTCTTGATTTGGGTAGGCTAGGATCCATACAATGAAGGGTGATGGAGCCACAACCTCCACAGACGGACACACTCCTAGTTGTTGACTTTCTAATTCGGCTACCCTTTTCAGTGCTGGACCATCTCATCCTCTACTTCTCCGTCCAAAGAGGAGGGGGGAAGAACATATCTCCTCCACGACGGTCACGTTCGGCACCTTGGCTACCTAGACCCTGCGAACAATGAGACCGACTTGGTTGGATCTAGATTTAGGTACTAGAGCCGCACCTCTGCTTACAAATCCTTCTAGTCCCAATCGGTGAAACATAATGTTCTCACGTTTTACATCGTTCTTTGGGGGGGTCAACATGGTGATTCTCTCCCACACGCTATGGTTTTAGCTTCGAAGCCCCGACTACCTCACCCAACTTTTTTGGGAAATTAAAACATTTACCTGCAAATTTTAGATTTTTTTTTTTTGGGAAATTACACTATTTACTTGCAAACTTTAAGCCCCTACCAAAAAGACTTGGTATCGTATGTAAAATTTTTCAAAAATATTTGGTTGTTTTTATTTATTCATTTTTTGTTTTGGTTATTATTTAACTAAAATTTACAACTAAACCCCGCCTACCCTACCCACTCCTTGTTGGCCGGTCATTAGATTCTAGCTATTTTTTTTCTTTTTTCCGCTTTTTCCTTTCTCCCTCTTTTTTTATTTTTTATTTTTACTTTTCTTTTTTTTCCTGACGATGTTGACGGAATTTTCTTCTTTTCTTTTCTTTTCTTTTTATTTTTGCTTTTTTTCTTTGTTTTTCCTTTTCTTTTCTCTTATGTTATGTATGGAATAATCTATATTATGCATGTTGCAATCTTTGTTATATGTGTAATAAGCTATGTTATGTGTGTAACAACTGATATTATTAAAAAATCTATGTTATTTATATTATATGATTGTTTATGAAATTTGCTGTGTTGCATTTTTTAGCATATTAATTTTAGAATAGAGTTTATTTTCTATTTCTCTTTTATTTAAAAGGGAATATTCAATTATATACCATCATTTTTGTTTTATTAGGCATCCATTATAGTTATAGTAAGTAGTGTATTGTCACATCTCTTTCGATATTAATTGGATTAGTGATGTCAAAGACAAAACATTGAGTGATGGAATTGCAAAGTGTAATTTAAGATTAAGGATTCTTGTGAGACGAGGATCTAACCATGGAGCGGGATTTCAGAAATTCATCAATTTGTCAATACACTTACATATTAGGGAAAAAATCATGTATAATATACTTGTCCATTAAGAAGAGAAGGGGGGCCATACCTCTTTTGACAAATTAGTCCGTGGATAGTTACATGTCATGTATTTCAAAAGCGATAAAAGCTATCTGACTCCATGAATCATTACATTGAATAACCATTGGAAAACTTTGCAAGGCTATTTTACTTGTATATTAAAGATAGAACAAGCCATGTATCTTTTAACGAATTATTTTATGATTAATTACGAGTCATGTACTCCAAATGGTGAGAAAGCCTATCTAAGTCTGTTAATCTTTCCGTTGTACCCGTCTAACTATTAGCAAACTACATGCGGGTATTTACTTGTCTTTTAAAGATCAAACGGGGCAATTTTTCTTTTAAGGAATTATTCTATGGATAGTTATGCCTCTTGTAGATCAAATGGCTAGAGAAACTATCTAGGGCTGTGAATCATTCCGTTGTACTCATCTAACTATTAGAAAACAACTAAGTGCTATTTACTTCTCCATTGAAGAAAGAACGGGGCCATATATCTTTTAAGGAATTATTTTGTGAACAGTTACACGTCTTGTACTTGAAATAATGAGAAAACCAATCTAACTCTCCCATATCATTTGGTTTAACTCATCTAATCATTAGAAAACTATACGAGGCTATTCACTCGTCTAATAAGAAAAGAACATGGCTATATCTCTTTCAAGTAATCATTTCGTGGATAGTTATGCGTCTTGCGCTTCTAATAGTGGGAAAACTTATCTAACTCCATGAATTATTCTGTTGAACTTACCATGCCATCGGAAAACTGCACAGTGTTATTTAATTGTCTATTAAGGAACAAAAGGGGCCATACCTCCTTTGAGGAATCATTATGTGAAGAGTGACACGTCTTGCACTTCAAATAGCAAGAAAAACTATCTAACTGTGCAACTCATTCTGTTGAACTCATCCAACCATTAGAAAACCTCATGGTGCTATTTACTTGTCCATTAAGGAATGAACGGGGCCATATCTTATTTAAGGAATTACTTCATGTATATTTAAGCATCTTGTGCTTCAAATAGCGGGAAAACCTATCTAACTCTATGAATCATTCTATTGAACTAATCTAACCATTAGATAAATATACGGAGATGTTTACTCTTCCATTAAAGAGAGAAAGTGGGCCGTACCTCTTTTGACGAATCAGCCTGTGGATAGTTACATGTCATGTATTTCAAATAGCGAGAAAATCTATCTAACTCCATCAATCATTACGTAGAATAACCATTGGAAAACTTTGCAGGGCTATTTACTTGCATATCAAAGATAGAACAAGCTTTGTATCTTTTAACGAATTCCTTTATGATTAATTAAAAGTTATGCACTCCAAATGGTGAGAAAACTTATCTAAGTCTGTTAATCTTTTCGTTGTACTCGTATAACTATTAGCAAACTACATGAGAGTATTTACTTGTCTTCTAAAGATCAAATGGGCAATTTTTCATTTAAGGAATCATTCCGTGGACAGCTATACCTCTTGTAGATCAAATTGCTAGAAAAACTTTCCAAGACTGTGAATCATTCCATTGTACTCATCTAACTATTAGAAAACTACAAAGGGCTATTTACTTGTCCATTGAAGAAAGAAAGGGGCCATATATCTTTTAAGGAATCATTCTGGGGATAGTTACACGTCTTGTACTTGAAATAATGAGAAAACCTATCTATCTCTCCCGCATCATTCGGTTTAACTCATCTAATCATTAGAAAACTGCACGGGGCTATTCACTTGTCCAATAAGGGAAGAACATGACCATATCTCTTTCAAGGAATCATTTCGTAGACAGTTACGCGTCTTGGTCTTAAAATAGTGAGAAAACTTATCTAACTCCACGAGTCATTCTGTTGAACTCACCAGGCCATAGGAAAACTGCACGGTGTTATTTGCTTGTTTATTAAGGAACAAAATGGGCCATACCTCTTTTAAGGAATCATTACGTGGATAGTGACACGTCTTGTACTTCAAATAGCAAGAAAACCTATCTAACTCCGCGACTCATAACGTTGAATTCATCCAACTATTAGAAAACCTCACAGTACTATTTACTTGTCCATTAAGGAATGAACGGTCATATCTCATTTAAGGAATCATTTCATGTATATTTAAGCATGTTGTGCTTCAAATAGCGAGAAAACCTATATAACTCAGTGAATCATTCTATTGAACTAATCATTACATTCGATAAATATACGGGGATGTCTATTGTCCACTAAGGAGAGAGGGGGCCATACCTCTTTTGACGAATCAGTCCGTGGATAGTTACATGTCATGTATTTCAAATAGCGAGAAAGCCATCTAACTCCATGAATCATTACGTTGAATAACCATTGGAAAACTTCGCTGGGCTATTTACTTGTATATTAAAGATAGAACAAGCCATGTATCTTTTAATGAATTATTATACGAATAATTACAAGTCATGTACTCCAAATGGTGAGAAAAACTATCTAAGTCTATTAATCTTTCTGTTGTGCTCGTCTAACTATTAGCAAAATGCATGAGGGTATTTTTATTGATAAGAATTTTTATTAATACTGGCTGCAAAAAGGAAATATTCAATTTACCTAAAGGAATTATAAAAAAAATTAAAACTTACAGTTAAAAAAATTTGGGAGATTTACATCAGTTACTATGCGCATCCAACTTTTTCTATTTTTTACTATGTCATTTTTAATTTTCTAGCACAAAAATAGCTACTCCTTTTTTCTTCCCAAAACTGCTCAACTTTTCTTCCAGTTTCTCTAGATTGAAATTGTCGGTAACTGTTCATTGTTTATCTTTATTTTTTATTGCAATTGTGGTTCATTATTCTAGTTGTTTTGAAGTTGTTTAGTTCTTCTTGTGTTTTTTTTTTCTTTCAGTTGTGAATTTATTTCTAAAGCAGAAAACCCTAATCATCGAAGATGTCTACTGAAAATCGCCGGATTACTTGTGCGCAACGTCCTGTTGAGCAAAATATTGCTAAGAGGAAGCAAGAAGTAGAGCCTTCCTCGTCAAAGAAGAAGCGAGGAAATTTGAGTTGTGGGTGTCTAATCCAACAAATAATAATAACTTGCTCTTGAAATATAAAAACTATAGTAGCGGTGAGCAATGTCGTATTCATAGGGAATGGTGAGATTTATTCTTTAAAAAAATAAAATAACTAACATAAACCGGGGGTTTGTTTTTTATGAACAAAATAAAATAAAATAAAATAAAATGTAAATTAAGGAAACGATTTAAAGTGTAAAAATTCTAAAAAATGCAAGTTGATAAGAAAATAATATATTTGATAAATATCCAGCCTAAGGTATAATTTTCAGAATTAATTCTAACAATTGATCCTTGATGCAAACATAAGACTCTTTATTCTTTTCCTAAATTGGTTATAGTTATTGATATGATCAAACAACCTATCTTTCCTTACTCTTTCGATAACCAAGAGAGGCTCATTGATTATTTCCTTTGCTAAAAAACAATCCTAGAAATGTTCTTAGGATTTAATTTCTTAACAACATTAACCACTAGAAAAATTACCAATTTTAACCAACGAAAAGATACAATCGATTCATTTAAGCTAGGTTATATATTTCATAACATGGATTCAACCCTAATTATATCCAATTTGTTATTTTACCACTTCGGTTAGAAACTTCTAAACAATTACAGATCTAGAATTCTATGTGGCAATATATCGTCTTGACAATTAAACAACGTGCACATCGAATAATCGACCAAAACAATAATATTAATAAACAAAAGAAAATATAGACCGGCCAAGAACAAAGAATATAGTAAAATCAATTTGATCTCATAATTGCCATAGAATCAAAACTTCAATAACACTTGTACTGGAAAAAGATAAATTAGCTAGCCATTGATTAAATAAAAATCACCAAAATATATCTACAATCTGATGTGTGAAAAATGATGAAGAACAATCCCTTTTCTAAGCCTTCACGTGCAGCCAAAAATTCCCAAAAATTGACGGCTCTCTTTGTGTTCATAGCCGGCCGCCCGCATCTATCTTTCAAAGTCCTCAAAAGTCCAAATATATATTTCCTTCCTTTCCCTTTTTTCTCCTTCAGTTCACGTCTCTTCTAATCCTTTTATGGGCCTAGAATAATGAATTAAAAAATCTCAAAATTTTCCCCCAAAGTTAAACTATTGGATTCTTCTCTTTTTTTTCTTGCCCAGTCACATCTCTTTGGTCCAAGCATGAATGAATTCCTCTCAAGTCCAATTCCCAAGTTTTTCTTTTGGACCTCCAAATGTTTTATTGGGTTGAGTCCAATCCTTGAGGTCCATCTCTTGTCGATTTGAAATAAGACATGTAAACAAAATTCATTTTGGATCGATAAATTTCTTGAGCTCCAATTTCTCTTCTAAAATTTATTGAATTGTGTCCATTTTTATTCAACTCCTTTATCTATTCATAAAAACATAAATTTAAATTAATATGCAAATATTAGATATTGGAAATAATCAAAGTATGAGGAAAAACACAATTTATATAGTATTTATGCACTTTATCAAATTCCCCCACACTTAGACAACGCTTGTCCCCAAGCATTCAAAGCTCAAGTTCATCGCTTTAACTCTCATCATCATTCCTTCCTCTACCTTCACCCATCCCTCTATAACTCAAACTATCATACTTTATCGATTTAAATTTCAATACAACAAACAACTAGCTACAAATAGAATAAATTCCCATCAACCACACAAGTGACTAATCGCAATTTCTTGAATTCCAAATGTTATGGGATTTAACACCCTCACATATAAGATTCACTCATTTCACTCAAAGTGTTTAGGGTGTTAAAAATTTACTCTCAAGTCATTACCATACGCTTGCTAATATATTACATTGGCTCCACCAATGGACTGAATGGACCTTTAACTGGTTGTAATGGGGCTGGGATAAGGTGGGACAGGAAGGACTTTTTGGGCTAAATAATTAAAAGGAATATATAAACTCTATGAAAACCCAATCAATACCATTATATAATACATCCTTTCCTTCCATCCATGCATTATAAGCACTTAAATTCTATATACTTTGAATAATAATAAACTGAAAATAATAAACTAAAAACAAGAATACTCAGAGAATTTTTTATTCTTTTTGTCAACTTCTCTTTCTGTTTTTTTCCTCCTTTTTTTCTTCTTTCTCATTTTTTCCCTTTTTTTTACTCGTCTTCTAAATCAGGAGACGAGATAGATTGCACATGAATGATTCATTCCAACATCATGTTTCATGTTTTCCACTTCGGAAGAATAACGAGACTCAAGATATGAACCCTTCAATTCCAATACCTCTAATTTTTTTTCAAGAATAAATTGGAAACCTTGAAACCAGGCCTATACATTCAAGAATTTAAAGATTCAAGTGAAGTGGAAATTAACAAGGAAAAGGATTTTTTTCATGGCTTGTAACGTGGTTAATCTCCAACAAAAGGCTAAAAGCTCAAAATTGGCTCTCTAGGGAGTATATACATCAAGGTAGGGTTTTTTAGAAAGCTAAACTTGCCTTTACCTAATGCCCTTACTAAAATAGTGCATTCAAGTTCCAAAGAGGCATCACAAACATGCATAACAAAGCAAGTTCTAGAAGAGATCCACTATGCATGACGGTCACAAATTGAAAGGAATGGAGCATGATATAATGCAAATGCACATAGGCCCAAAAGCTCACAAATTAAGGTTCATATGTATTAAATCCCACGCATTCTTCATCCCTTTAATCATCAAGAGCAATCAGAAATTGTACAGTAAACAAGAATCTAACTATCCATGCTAATCTCCCATTGTGTCTCCATTCATCTCAATGATGCACAATAGTCTAGATTACATAGGGACAAATAATAGTAGAATCTAGAATTCAGAAGAGAATTGAATTTTTTTTCGAAAATTTTTCTATTTAGAGCAAGAATTGACAAAAGTGAAACTAAAATAACAAAAAAGAACAAAAAATCGACTATTCAACTAAAAGAACTGAAAGATTGAAACTAATCAAATTTAAAATAAAAATAAAACTATGTTAAGAGCCCCCCTCCACATACTTAAAACCAAACATTGTCCTCAATGTATCAAAAACAGAAATTTCAAAGGACAAAACAAAATAACAAAAGAGAGGACTCCCCTGAAGTATCATGAAGATGAGGGTGGGACGTATGAAAAATTTTTCTTGAAGAATTATAGGTCACAACCTGAAGCTCTCCTTAAATAAGGTGTAAGCATGGCTCATATCTATATCTTTCTTCTAATTTCCTTTTTACAAGGCGTGGCCACACCTAATCACCAATTGTCTTCTGCACAAAAATGAAAAACAAGACAAAAATTCAGTAAAAGGAAATTATAGAAACTATAAAAATAAACAATAATGACATAAAATAGAAATAAAAACAAATGCTAAAAAGAAACTTGGACTGCCTTCCAGTAGCGCCTTTCTTTAACATCTTTGACTAGACATCACTGTCATCTAATAAATGTAAGACGGGCATCCTTTATAACTTTATCTATTCCCTAAAGAGTAAAATTCATGCTAAGTGCAACCTTTAGCTTATCATCATCAATAAGTTCAAAATTATCTTGTGCCAAAGGATCAAGAACATCTACAACATAAACTAAAGACACATCATTAAACGTAATAATTTCACCATCAAATTCCATCGTGAGTGTACCATCATGCACATCGATCTTTGTTCTAGATGTTTTTAGAAAAGGTCTTCCTAACAAAATTGGTGATACATTAGATGAATCATCTTCTTCAATATCAAGCACATAAAAATCAGCAGGAAAGACCAATTCATTAACTTGCACTAAAACATCTTCTAACACACCTTCAAGATATATATTAGATCTATCAGCTAACTGAATAATCACAAATGTTTCTTTTAAAGGTCCAACATTTGAAGACGAATAAACAGAGAAAGACATGATATTTATTGAAGCTTCTAGATCTAACATTGCTTTCTTTATTCGAACATTACCAACTTTGCAAGGGATAGTAAATATACTTGGGTCCTTGCATTTAGGAGGCAATTTCTTCTGGAGGACAGCTGAAACATTTTCTCCCATGCTTACCTTCTCATTACCCTTCAGCTTCCTCTTGTTTGTACACAACTCCTTGAGAAATTTAGCATAGTGAGGAACTTGTTTAGTTGCATCAAGTAAAGGAATATTTACCTCAACTTTGCGAAAATGTACAAATTCTAAAAATACAGATTGATAAGAAAATAATGTGTGATAAATATCCAACCTAAGGTATAATTTAGAATTGATTTTGACAATTGACCGTTGATGCAAATATAAAACACTTTATTCTTTTCCTAAATTGGTTATTATTATTGATATTATTGAAAAACCTATCTTTCCTTACTTTTTTGATAACCAAGAGACGCTCATTGATTATTTCCTTTACTAACAAACAACCCTAGAAACATTCTTAGGATTTAATTCCTTAACAACATTAACCACTAGAAAGATTACCAATTCTAACCAATGAAAAGATCGATTGATTCATTTAAGCTAGATTATATATTTCTATAACATGGATTGAATACCCTAATTATATCTAATTTGTTATTTTACCACTTAGGTTAGAAACTTCTAAACAATTATGGATCTACTATTCTAATTGGCAATATATCATCTGGACGATTATACAACGTGCACATCGAACAATCAACCAAAACAATAATAATAATAAACACAAGAAATATATAAATAGGGAAATAATAAAGAATATAATAAAATCAATTCAATCTCACAATTGTCATAGAACCAAAACTTCAATAACCTTGTGCTGGAAAAAGATAAATTAGATAGCCATTGATTAAATAAAAATCACCAATATATATATATATATATCTCCAATCAGATATGTGAAAAATAATTAAGAACAATGCCTTTTTCCAAGCCTTCACGTGTAGCTGGAAATTCCTGAAATCCTCTCAAAAATTGACGGCTTCCTTCATGTTCACGGTCGGCCACCTGCATCTCTCTTTCAAAGTCCTCAAAAGTCCAAATATATATTTCCTTCCTATCCCTTTTTCTCCTTCATTTCACGTCTCTTCTAATCCTTTTATGGGCCCAGAATAATGAATTCAAAAATCTCAAAATTCTCCCCCAATGTCAAAGTATTGGATTCTCCTTTTTCTTTCTTGCCCGGTCACGTCTCTTCGGTCCAAGCATGAATGTCCTCTAAAGTCCAATTCCCAAGTTTTTCTTTTGGACCTCCAAATGTTTTATTGGGCTAAGTCCAATCCCTGAGGTCCATCTCTTATCGATCAATAAAATAAGGCACGTCCGCGCTTTAAACAAAATTCATTTCAGATCGATAAATTTCTTGAGCTCCAATTTCTCTTCTAAAATTTGTTGAATTGTGTCTATTTTTATTTAACTCCTTCATCTATTCCACAAAACACAAATTTTGATTAATATGCAAATATTAGATAATGGAAATAATCAAAGTATGAGGAAAACCACAATTTATATAGTATTTATGCACTTTATCATTGAGCATTGTCCCTTTGTTTGAAGGGTCATTGGAGAGGAGAATGCTGGAGGTTTGTTTGTATTTTTGGAGAGGAGAATGCTGGCCGTTTGTTTGTTTGTATTGTCCCTTTTTTATGATGATTTTTAAGTTGTATCGAGTTTTCATTATGTAATTTTTGTTTAGTATATATATGCATTTTGTTTTTCCTTAGTTCTTTATGTTGATTTTGAATTTTCATGCACTGTTGCGTTCTATAATTACTGTAAAAGTTTGTTTAATGTTGCAGATTTTTTTACTACGTGTGAATAACGTATAACCAGAGTAATATAGCTTGTCAGATGAATAACATATTGAGTTAGAAGAATAACATATATTGTAAGAGGAATAATATAGCTTGTTATTTATTTCATTTCCTGTTAATGGAATGACATAGCTTTTTATTGAATTAACATATATCATTAGAAGAATAATATATCTTGTAACAAGAGTAAGTAACTTTTTTATGTGGTTTTTTGTTTTGAAATTTTGTTTATTATATACGCATTTTGTTTTTCCTCAGTTCTTTGTTGATTTTGAACTTTTGTGCATTGTTGTGTCTTATAATTGTTATAGAAGTTTGTTTAATGTTGAAGATGTTTTTACTATGTGTGAATAACATATCTTGTAACCAGAGTAATATAGCTTGTTAGATGAATAACATATTGTGTTAGAGGTATAACATATATTGTAAGAAGAATAATATAGCTTGTTATTTGTTTAACATTTCTTGTTAATGGAATGACATAACTTTGTATTGGATTATCATATGTTGTTAGAAGAATAATATATCTTGTAACAAGAGTAAGTAACTTTTTAATGTGGTTTTTAAGTTGTATAGAGATTTTGTTTTGAAATTTTGTTTATTATATATTATATTAATTTTGTTTTTCCTCAATTCTTTGTTGATTTTGAACTTTTGTGCATTGTTGTATCCTATAATTGCTGTAAAAGTTTGTTTAATGTTGAAGATTTTTTTACTATGTGTGAATAACATATCTTGTAACCAGAGTGATATAGCTTGTTAGATAAATGACATATTCTATTAGACGTATAACATATATTGCAAGAAGAATAATATAGCTTGTTATTTGTTTAACATTTCTTGTTAATTTGGATTATCATATGTTGTTAGAAGAATAACAAGATCGGAAGAGCACACAGTAATATATCTTGTTGGATGAATAACACATTGGGTTAGATGAATAACATATACTGTAAAAAGAATAATATAGATTGTTAGAAGATTAACATATGTTTTTTAGTGTGTTTTTTGAAGTGTATCATATTATTTTTTTATAAATGATATACATTGTATGAAAATCTTCAAGCACCTCCCGGAGGTGCTGTTACAGCACCTCCTACCTCATGTGGCATGCATTGATGCACGCCACGTATTTTTCAAATCTATGTGGC
>CAVNYN010222387.1:0-38291 GCA_963692815.1 Nyctanthes arbor-tristis
TTTTTATTAAATGCATTTTTTAATTTCTATATATGTGACTTTTTAAATAAACATAACTCAATGAATGTAACATTTTTTTAATTTAAGTGTGACTTTTTCTATTGTATATGTGACTTCTCTAATTAAATGTGATTTTTTATTTACAACGCTAAATCTCGATATGTGACTTTTTAATTTTTATATGTGATTTTTTAAACAAACGTAACCCAACCAATGTAACATTTTTTTAATTAAATGTGTTTTTTTCTATTTGTGACTTTTTAATTTTTATATGTGACTTTTCTAATTAACTGTATTTTTTTATTTGTGACTTTATAATTTCTGTATGTGACTTTTCTAATTAAACGTGATTTTTAAATTTTGGTATGTGACTTTTTAATTAAAAAATATTTATGTTTTGATAGTAGAACTTAAAAGTTCAAATTTTAATTTAGTGACAATATTCACTTAATAATATCCAAATTGTTACAACGATAACAAAATCGTTATGAGTTAATTATCCATTTTACGTGTTTGATTAGAGGTTTTTATTTATAAATATGAGGCAATACCACTCACAACACATTAATATCTTAGAATTTCAAATTTTAATTTAATGATGCTATTCACTCAATAATATTCAGATCGTTATGTATTAATTATCGGTTTTATGTGTTTGATTAGATGTGTTCATCTGTAAATACTAGTCATTACAACTCACAACAAATTAAAAAATATTTATAATTTGTCAATGTAACTTAAATGTTAACATTTTAATTTAACAACAATATTCACTCAATAATAATCAAATTGTTATAATGATAATAAAATCGTTATGAGTTAATTATCTATTTTTGTGTTTGATTAGACGTGCTCATATCTAAATACTCGTCATTGCTACTCACAATATGCTAATAAATATTTATAATTTGTCAGTATAACTTACAAGTTCGAATTTTAATTTAACGACGCTGATCACTCAATGATATTTAAATCTATAACGATTACAAAATCATTAATTATTTATTTTAGGTGTTTGATTAGAGGTGTTCATGTCTAAATACAAGTTAATACCACTCAGCACACATAAAAAATGTTTATAGTTTGTTAGTATAACTTAGAAGTTTTAATTTTAATTTAATGACATTATTCATTCGATATTATTCAAAACGTTATAACGATTATGAAACCTTTATGAGTTAATTATCATTTTTTATGTTTTATTAGAGGTGTTTATCTCTAAATATTAGTCAATAAGACTTACAACATATTAAAAAATACTTTTGGCTTTTCAGTATAACTTAGAAGTTCAAATTGTAATTTAACGACATTATTCACTCAATGATATTCAAATCAGTGTAACGATAACTAGGGATGGCAACGGGGCGGGTTCGGGGAGGGTATGTCTTCCCCTGCCCTCGCCCCGTTAAGGAATCCCCTGCCTCATACCCGCACCGTACCCGATTTAATCCGGTACGGTTCGGGACGGGTACGAGAAAATTACCCGTTACCCGTCCCATTAAGAAAAAACCTAAAAAAGTGAAAAAAAAATTGAAACTACATACTTATAAACTTGAGCAAAAATTTAACAAAAAGAACACCTAGCAAAATGGTTAAGGTGGGTGTTAGTTGTAACTTTGGCCTGGGTTCGAAACTCTACAAGGGTCAAAAGTTTTTTAACCAATTAAAAAAAAGTGGGTATTGGGTCGGGTCGGGGCGACCCTTACCTGTCCCTGACCCGATAAGAATTCGGGGCAAGATTTTTCACCCCGAACCCGCCCCGATAGTTATCGGCGCGGGTATTACCCACCTCGTTCGGGGCGAGTACTAATGGGTATCGGGTTTTCGGGTTCATTTTGCCATCCATAACGATAACGAAATCATTATCGTTTAATTATAAATTTTAAATATTTGATTAGAGGTGTTCATGTCTAAATACTAGTCAATACCACTCAAAACACATTAAGAAATGTTCATAATTTGTGAGTATAAGTTAAAAGTTTAAATATTAACTGAGCAACGTCATTCACTCAATAATATTCAAATCGTTGTAACGATTATGAAACTGTTATGAGTTGATTATCTATTTTAGGTGTTTGATTTGAAGTGTTCATCTCTAAATACTAATCTATTACTCACAACACATTAAAAAGTATTTATATTTTGTCAGTATAACTTAAATATTCAAATTTTAATTTAACGACGCTATTCACTCAATAATTAATATTCAAATTGTTATAACGATTACGAAATCGTAATGAGTTAATTATCATTTTTATGTATTTGATTGGAGGTGTTCATCTCTAAATGTTAGTCAACACGACTCACAACATATTAAGAAACACTTCTGACTTATCAATATAACTTAAAAGTTTAAATTTTTATTTAACGACACTATTTACTTAATGATATTCAAATCATTATAAAGATAACGAAATTGTTTTCATTTAATTATAAATTTTAGCTATTTGATTAGAGGTATTCATGTATAAATACTAGTTAATACCATTCGCAACACATTAATAAATATTTATGGTATGATAGTGCAACTTAGACGTTAAAATTTTAATTTAATGATGCTATTTACTTAATAATATTCAAATCGTTATAAAGATTACGAAATTGTTATGAGTTAGTTCTCTATTTTAGGTGTTTAATTAGATGTGTTCATATCTAAATACTAGTCAATTCCACTTACAACATATTAAGAAATGTTTATAATTTGTCAGTATAACTTATATGTTCAATTTTACTTTAACAACTTCATTCACACAATAATATTCTAATCGTTACAACAATCACGAAATTGTTCCGAGAAAATTATTCGTTTTAGGTATTTGATTAGATGTATCCAACTCTAAATACTAGTAAATGCCACTCACAACCCATATAACTTAGAAATTCAAATTTTAATTTAATGACAATATTCATTCAATAATATTCAAATCGTTATAACGAATACAAAACCGTTATGAGTTAATTATCATTTTTAGGTGTTTGGTTGGAGGTGTTCATTTCTAAATACTAGTCAATACAACTCATAACACATTAAGAAATACTTTTGACTTGTCAATGTAATTTAGAAGCTCAAATTTAATTTAATAACACTATTCGCTCAATAATGTTCAAATCGTTATAATGATAACGAAATCGTTATCAATTTATTATCAATTTTAATCGTTTGATTAGATGTGTTCATCTCTAAATACAAGTCAATACCACTCACAACACATTAAGAAATGTTTATGATTTGTCATTATAATTTAAAAGTTCAAATTTTAATTTAACGACACTGACCGCTCAATAATATATAAATCATTATAATGATTAAGAAATCTTCATGAGTAATTATCTATTTTAGTTGTTTAATAAGAGGTGTTTATCTCTAAATATTAGTCAATACCACTCACAACATATTAAAACATATTTATAATTTGTCAGTAAAACTTAGATGTTCAAATTTTACTTTTACGATACTATTCACTCAATAATATTCAAACTGTTATAATGATTATGAAATCATTGTGAGTTGATTATCGATTTTATACATTTGATTAGAGGCATTTATATCTAAATATTGGTCAATATGACTCACAACACATTAAAAAATACGTATGACTTATCAGTATAACTTAGAAGTTTAAATTTTAATTTAACGACAATATTCACTCAATGATATTCAAATCATTATAACGATAACAAAATCATTATCCTTTAATTATAAATTTTAGCTATTTGATTGGAGATATTCATGTCAAAATATTAGTCAATTTCACTCAAAACACATTAAAAATATAACTAGGGCGGGGCATATGATCCGCAAACCCAAAAACTCGACCAGCTATGGGTCGGGTTAAGAGAGTAATCAGGTAAATGGATAACCCGACTCGGGTCGAGTCGGGTAGGGGGTTGCGCCTACTCAACCCAGTCAACCAGGTTATAAACCCGACTCGGGAAACGTGAGTCGAGTTAAACCCGAATTAACCCTATATATATGTATATATTTTTTCCAATGAAACCGTGTTTGCTTATTGCTTTTCAATTGAAAATTTCAATTTCACTCGCTCAAACAATAGACACACATGTCTCTCGGCCTTTCCACTCACACGACCCTAGAGCATGAATTCAAATTTTCCAATTTCCTTGACTATTAGTCTGACATCCATCCGATCTGCTGTCGCGCTACTTACCTACTTATGCCGCTTATCGAAGAGAAATCCACCACGAAGCCTCTAAATTCCTCTACTGCCTGCTGATGCCGTATCGGCGTTCCTGCTTTGTTAGCTTCTAGTGCCGTGCCGCCTGTGCTGCTGTGCTAATACCGTGCCGCTTCCACTGCTATTGCTCGCATGCTCGTGTTCTTTATTATTATTTTTTATATTGGTCTATTGGACCAGGCTGAGTTTTGGGCCGTACGGCCCTACTATATATATATATATATATATTTTATATTGGCCTGGTTGAGATTTGGGCCAGTACTGTGTCGGCCCAACCTGAGTTGACTCGGGCTGAGCCGGGTTTTGAAACTGAATTGGCTCAGTTCAGTTCCTAAATCTAGAACCCAACTTCCTCTCGGGTCAGGTTTGGATCGGTAGGAAATCTAACCGGCCCTACCTGATGTCCAGCCCTAAGTATAATTTAGAAATTTAAATTTTAATTTAACGACGCCATTCACTTAATAATATTCAAATCGTTATAACGATTACGAAATCTTTATGAAATAATTATTCATTTTATGTGTTTGGTTTCAAGTGTTCATCTTTAAATACTAGTCAGACTACTCGTAACACATTAATGAATGTTTGTAATTTGACAGTATAATTTAGAAATTAAAATTTTAATTTAATGACGCTATTCACTCAATAATATTTTAGTCGTTATAACGATTACAAAATTATTGTGAGTTATTTATCTATTTTAAGTGTTTGATTAGAGATGATCAGCTCAAAATACTAGTTAATACCACTCATAACATATTAAGAAATGTTTATAATTTGTCAATATAACCTACGTACTCAAATTTTACTTTAACGACACTATTCACTCAATAATATTCAAGTCGTTATAACAACTATGAAATCGTTATGAGTAAATTATTTATTTTAGGTGTTTGATTAGAGGAGTTGATCTCTAAATACTAGTATATACCATTCACAACCCATTAAGAAATATTTATAATTTGTCAGTATAACTTAAAAGTTTAAATTTTAATTTAATGGCAATATTTATTCAATAATATTCAAATCACTATAACGAATACGAGATCGTTATGGATTAATTAATGCTTTTATGTGTTTAATTAGAGGTGTTCATCTCTAAATATTAGTCGATCTACTCACAACATATTAAGAAATGTTTATATATTTGTCAGTATAACTTAGGTATTTAAATTTTACTTCAATGACGCTATTCACTCAGTAATATTCAACTCATTATAACCATTACGAAATCGTTATGAATGAATTATCCATTTTAAGTATTTGATTAGTGGTGTTCATATCTAAATATTAGTCAATATCACTCACAACTTATTAAAAAATGGTTATAATTTGTCAATATAACTTAAAAGTTCAAATTTTAATTTAATGACAATATTCATTCAATAATATTCAAATTGTTACAACAATTACGAAATTGTTGTGAGTTAATTATTGCTTTTATGTATGTGAATGGAGGCGTTCATCTCTAAATATTAGTCAATACGACTTATAGCACATTAAGAAATGCTTCTGACTTGTTAGTATAATTTAGAAATTCAAATTTTAATTTAACGACACTATTTACTCAATAATATTCAATTTATTATAACGATAACAAAATCATTATCAATCAATTATCAATTTTAATCGTTTGATTAGATGTGTTTATCTCTAAATACTAGTTAATACCACTCATAATATATTAAGAAATATTTATAATTTGTCATTATAACTTAGAAGTCAAATTTTAATTTAACGACGCTGACCACTCAATAATATTTAAATATATAACGATTACGAAATCGCTATAAATTAATTATCTATTTTAGGTGTTTGATTAGAGTTGTTTGTGTCTAAATACAAGTTAATACCGCTTAGCACACGTTAAGAAATGTTTATAATTTGTCAATATAACTTAAAAGTTCTAATTTTAATTTAACGACATTATTCATTCAGTACTATTTAATTCGAAATCATTATTATTTAATTATCCATTTTAAATGTTTGATTAGAGGTGTTCATGTCTAAATACTAGTCAATACAACTAAAAACACGTTAAGAAATGTTTATAATTTATGAGTACAATTTAGAAGTTCAAATTTTAATTTAAGGACGCTATTCACTCAATAATATTGAAAATCGTTATAACGATTACGAAACTATTATAAGTTAATTATCTATTTTAGGTGTTTAATTAACGGTGTTCATATCTAAATACTAGTCAATATCACTCATAATACATTAAAAATTATTTATAATTTGTCAATATAACTTATATGTTCAAATTTTAATTTAGTGATAATATGCATTCAATAATATTTAAGTCGTTATAAAGAATACGAAATCGTTATGAGTTAATTATCGTTTTTAGGTGTTTGATTGGAGGTATTTATCTCTAAATACTAGTCAATACCACTCAGAACATATTAAAAAATGCTTATGACTTGTCAGTATAATTTAGAAGTTCAAATTTTAATTTAATGACAATATTCACTCAATAATATTCAAATTCTTATAATGAAATGCTCGTCAATACCGCTCACAACAAATTTATAAGAGAAAATTAGGGAAAAAACGGCATTTGGTATAATTTATTGAAAATTACGTGCAGAACTAATACACCCCAAGAGGACATAAAAATACAGTAATACATTCAATGGACAAGTAGCTCTCTTCTATTTCTCATTTTTAACACCGATAGTGCTAAATAACATTATTCTATTCATTTCTTTATTTTTCCCTTTCCTTCCCCGCCTCCCTCACCCAACCCCCAACCTGGGTCCTCCTTGCCAACTGCCAAACATGTGTTCTCCTAGCCATTTGTAACTTTTGAAAATGTAAATGTGATAATAAATATAACATTCTTAAATTAATGTCATTTTTATGTGTTTTTTAATTAAAACGTGACATAATTAATGTAACATTTTTAAATTGTTTGATTTTTCTATTTGTGACTTTTTCATCAAGTCTAAATTTTTAATTTTTATATGTGGCTTTTCAATTAAATTTGATACAATTAATGTGACATATTTAAATTAAATGTGATTTTTTTTACTATTTGTGACTTTTAATATCGATATGTGACTTTTTAATATTTACAAGTGACTTTTTAAATAAACTTGTCCAAATTAATGTAATTTTTTTATTAAATGTGATTTTTTAAATTTTCTATATATGTGACTTTTTAAATAAACGTAACTCAATGTAACTTTTTTTGAATTTAAATATGACTTTTTCTTTTGTGACTTTTTAATTTGTAAATGTGACTTTTCTAATTAAATGTGATTTTTTATTTGTGATGTTTAATCTCGAAATGTGACTTTTTAATTGTTATATGTGACTTTTTAAATAAACGTAACTCAATCAATGTGATTTTTTATTTGTAATTTTTCAATTTCGATATGTGATTTTTTTAATTTCTACCTATGACTATAAATAAACGTGACCAAATTAATGTAAAATTCCTTTTATTAAGTACATTTTTTTTGAAGGGAAAAGCTTACAATTAGTGATTCTTTACAATCGTAAGCAATGAGACCAGACTCTGACATATCCTCTTCCCTTTCCAATGCCTCAACCACTACCTAGATCGAATTTGATGATAACATTAGAGAGTAGCCATGCCAAATTAATGTGACTTTTTAATTTCTACATGTGACTTTAAATAAACGTGACCAAATTAATGTAAAATTCTTTTTATTAAATGCATGTTTTAATTTCTATATATGTGACTTTTTAAATAAACATAACTCAATGAATGTAACATTTTTTTAATTTAAGTGTGACTTTTTCTATTGTATATGTGACTTCTCTAATTAAATGCAATTTTTTATTTACAACGCTAAATCTCGATATGTGACTTTTTAATTTCTATATGTGATTTTTTAAACAAACGTAACCCAACCAATGTAACATTTTTTTAATTAAATGTGTTTTTTTCTATTTGTGACTTTTTAATTTTTATATGTGACTTTTCTAATTAACTGTATTTTTTTATTTGTGACTTTATAATTTCTGTATGTGACTTTTCTAATTAAACGTGATTTTTAAATTTTGGTATGTGACTTTTTAATTTTCACATGTGACTTTTTAAATAAACGTGACCAAACAAATGTAAATTTTTTCAATTAAATGTGAGTTTTTTTTAATTTCTATATATGTGACTTTTTAAATAAATGGAACCCAATCAGTCTAACATTTTTCTATTTTAAATGTGATTTTTTTTTGTTTGTGACTCTTTAATTTGTATATGTGACTTTTATAAATAAAAGTGATTTTTTATTTGTGACGTTTAATCTTGATACGTGACTTTTTAATTTCTATATTGGATTTTTTAAATAAAGCTAACCCAATCAATGTAACATTTTTTTAATTAAATATACTTTTTTCTATTTGTGACTTTTTAATTTTTATATGTGACTTTTCTAATTAAATGTGATTTTTTTATTTGACTTTTTAATTTCTATATCTGAATTTTCTAATTAAATGTTATTTTTTATATGTGATTTATTTATATTCGATGTGACTTTTTAATTTCTACATGTGAATTTTTAAATAAATATGGCCAAACTAATTAAAAATTCTTTTAATTAAATGTATTTTTTTAATTTCTATATATGTGAGTTTTTAAATAAACATAACCCAATCAATGTAACAAATTTTTTAAAAATTTAAATATGAGTTTTTCTATTTGTCGCTTTTCAATTTTTACATGTGACTTTTAAAATAAACACAACCTAGTAAATGTAATATTTTTTTTTTAATTGAGTATGCTTGTTTCGTTTTCCGACTTTTTAATTTTTATATGTAACTTTTCTAATTAATTTTTATTTTTTATTTGTGACTGTTAATTTCTATATGTGATTTTTTTATAAAAATTAAAAAGTCACATATCGAGATTAAACGTCACAAAATGCGCCAGAAACTACAGTCCTTTGATGCCTAACTGATTTAAATGGTGTCGTTTCAATTATATATACAGATGACAAACCCGTTTCCTGTGGTCCAATTTCGGCAAGTAGAAAAAAAAATTCCTTTTTGGCACTATTTGTTGAACAGTAACTTGGGCCTTTGACTTTTTATATAGTAGTGATTACTGCGTCTTTGCTCAAAAAGTATGATTACTAAGCCACATCTATTAATATATAAAGGTAATTAAGCGTCTTTATTTTTTTCATACTCATTTTCTCTGCGGTCACTTTCACGGTGAGTCTTTTCTGTTGTAAAGGTTTTAATTTATAGTAAACTTTTTTATTAAATTTTTTTATTCTATATTTGTATACAATTTTCCTTTCTCAGTCTCTTTTACTATGATATGTCTTTGATTATAATAAATTGTGTTCTAATCTTCTTCTTATTGAGTGTTGGTCCATACTTCGCTTCAACCACAACTTTTCCTTTGCCGCAGGTATCTAATAGAAAGCTAATACTGCATCTTCTCTCTCTCTCTCTCTCCCTCTAATCGCTTAAACAGACTCTTTTAATTTTTGAAGTAGGGTTTGATATAGATGGGTGCTCATATACTTATATAATTTACATATTACTTAATGAGTGTTCATAGTTTTTCTATACAATCGATGAATTTTGGTACAATCTTTTTCGTTTATAAATTACAATATCTAGATATTTATATTTTTGATTGACAAATTAATTCAGGTAGAGAGATGATATTTAATTGGCTCTTGATGAATGATTATTGGCTCTTAATATGGAAGATGAAGGCTGTATTTTAAGGCTTATTAATAGTGATTGTAGAATGTTAGAAAAACTGTGAAGCCTTAAGCGTTCGTAGTAGTAGAAATGGATGCATATATTTGATCGTAAAAAGCTAAATGCGTAATATATATATATATATAACTATGGGTTGATTTGAGTAAATTTTCTCTTTTAAATATTTGATTATTGGTCATATTATTCAATTACTGTATACTTTTAAATTTTTTATAAAGGTACAAATATTTATTTATTATGCAACTGTCAAATAGATATATTTTTACAATTTTGCCACTGGTGCATTAACTAGTATTGATTATTACAACAAAAAATGTCTTATCCTTTACGAGTTACAAAATTATGACGTAACTTGTTTTAAATTAAAACTTAAAGTGATATTCATATATGTGACAATGATAGAACTTTTATTTAAAGAAAAATGATAAGTTTTATGAATCGGTTCATGATGTGGTGAAGAAAGTTAGAGACTCGTGACACTAAAAGAAACGGTATTACTCTTTTACTTAGTGAAGCCATTTACTTGAATTGAGCGAGCCACTCGACATCATGTGTGCTTAAATATGTAGATAAATAGTAATTTGTACATAGAATCCCCCCCACCCCCACCCAAAAAAAAAAAAAAAAAAAAAGATATTTACAAGGTAAAAGGGGGTTTGAGCTTAAAGAGAAGCTAGAACTAGCGGAGCCACATGACCCCACTGGGCCCGTTGAGACATTTGCTTTGAATTGAAAAACAATTTTTTTTTTCTTTTTGGTTATTGTACGAAGGTTTGTGTAGTATCAATCTAGCACTAGATATATGATACTATATAATGTCATACAGTTATATAACATATATTGGAGCATTTCACATGCATGGCATGATACATGCGACATGGCACTATGATACTATGTGGAGATCGGAAGATCCAGCGCTCAACTATTTTCAAAGTTTCGTGCGTGTATTAGATTTTAATTGACAATGGTTGCATTATATAGAATTTAAGTATAGCTATTTTTCTATCTCTATGTGTTGAAAACGTTCAAAAATTTTCTCATATTCCTTTATGTGTTTGTTTTGTGAAAAAAGATTATACTTAAAATGATTTCCCACTGACTTTACGTCTTGGCTCTGTCGCTGCTGCTAACTCCGCCCCTAGATCCATAAGATCATGATTCTAGAAAATTTTTGTTATATTCAAAGTGGTGGATATTCGTTATTTGACGTGACAAACAAATATACGCAAGTCGGACGACATAAGCAATTTCAATTTCAATTTTCAAGTTCAACCTCAAATACTGTCCAGAAGAAAGGTCAATGTCTTGCCCCCATAAATAAATTTACTTGCTATGTTATGCACCCAATTCATAAGATTTTGTGTTTTGAAACCATACATACATGTTCGACCACTTTTTTTCATCAAGCCAGTGCCTCAACTTCAATTTAATTGTAAATTCGGTTACCTGTTTCTCTTTTGATGCAATCTGATTATCCAACTACAATTTTCTTGCTATTTTGGTCATTCTTTACATAGTTTAATCAACCTGATTTATTTGGATTGGACCGGATATGTTTAAATTTAGGGTTAATTTCATGTATGGTCTCAAATTTTTACACATTATATCAGTTAGGTTCTTATTATTTTTTATTTTTTCAATGCCATAAGTCCAACGTTTTATAAATTCTCACATAAGATCATTTATTGTGTCTACATACTTCTTCTTTAAATAAAAAAATTTAAAAGTAGTAAAAGTAAAAGTGAGAATAAATTTACCCTAGCTATCTACTAAGCTATCCATCCCCACCCCTACCCTCATCCAGATTCCGAACTAGAAATGACATATATTGACAAAAACTTTCATTTTCCTTGTAAGAGTATCCCCTTTTGTTGCCGTAAATGACTGTCATAATTTGTTACTTACAGTCAAGTTGTAGGTGTATAACTAGGTAGGTAAGGTTATTCTTTTTTATTTTTTAAATTCTTTTTGCTCTTATTTAAGGAGTAAATACTTAAAAAGAAAGGGTAAAGGGGGTATAAAGATTATTTTATGGGATTAGGGATCTTATATGCAAATGTATGAAAAGTTGGGGGACTCATAACGTTGAAAAAAAAGGACTCATTTGATACAATATGCAAAATTTTCCCCTTAATTTTATAGAAAATAAAATTGAGTTAGCTTACGTTTATCTATTAGTATATAACATTTATATCAACATATAAGGTTAGCCAAACTGATGAAGTAAAAGACAAACTAACAAGAGTTGAAAGAAAATTAGAGTTGAGCGGTTTGATTAGACCTAGTTGAAGAATGGTTAAAGAATTAAAAGAAATTTGTTGCTAAATAACATAAAATGACAAAATGCAGTAACAATCAAAAGAGGAATGGCTTGGATGCACTTTGGCTCAAAGTTTGGTGACATGCAGGTGCATTTAACTGATTTTCGTGTGAACCACGTGCGACTTGCATGATTCACATGGTTGTTTTAATCGACTTTGATCCACCAAAACTAAAATATGTAAACACACACGACATGTGCATTTAATTATGAAAAATTGTTGCTTCTAAAAGCTAAAATCGCCGTAATTAAGGAACCTTTTGATTGTTTATTATTTAGTATTGTTATTATTGTGTGTTAATGTTAATTAATCAAACAAAAATGTCATCAACATATTTCTGGTTTTTTTTTTTCCCGTTTGTTTAAATTATGGATATGATGCATAATTTACTTGTGTGATCGGACTTGATTATAAAGCAATTTGTGATTAATTATTTAAACTTTATCCTTCAGGGAAAAAAAATATTTGAACAATATTAAGTTCAAATATTGAGATAATTTGTCAAAAATAAACAAAATGAATATTTTTTACTTCTTTTTGGTTCTTGAGTTCAATTCATTGAATTGCCCTCTTTTGTATTCTAGACTTCAAATTAACTGCCCACCTCATCCCATAGCCAAGGGTCTTCAGTCAACTCATTACTAATTAATCTTCCTTTCTCTTCAAGCTAATCTCACTAAATATACTTCCAATTTTGAAACTTTCAAATAGAACCCTCTGGACATTCAACAATTCCTTGTCAATTTATAAATAAAACCCCTCCTCCCCTATCCCTTTCCATCTCACATCCCATTTGAGTTATCCTTCTTTACCCCATTTGAGCTTCTCTCTCCCATTCAAACCCCCCCGGGGCTTCTCTCTCTACAACATTCATCTGAGACAAAAAACATAGCATCAAAAACATGGGAACTCTTATGGGGCATGTGGCACCTGGATTTGGTTTCTTTGTCATTGGGTTATGGCACTTGCTCAACCACATCAAGAACCATGCCATTAGCCCTAAATCCTACACAGCTTTGCCATGGTTCCCAACTTCAGAAATAAGGTATTTGGAGCTTTTCTTGATCATGGGTGGGAGCACCATGTCCATAGCCATGGAACTCTTCATCGGCCCCGACCGCCACCAACCCCTCGACCCCGATGGAACCATCCCTTCTAACCATCTCCACAACTTTGAACATACAAATATTTCCCTCACCTTTTTCATGTACGCAGCTTTCTCAATTCTACTAGATAAACTTGCTCCTCCAGCACAATACGGGCTCACCTATTTTCTTGGTGCCATAGCCTTTGGCCAGCAGCTACTACTTTTTCATCTCCACTCTGCTGATCATATGGGGGTTGAGGGGCAATATCATTGGCTTCTCCAAATTGCTATTTTCATTTCTTTAGCAACCACTCTTTTGGGAATTAAATACCCAAAGAGTTTCTTGAATAGCTTTGCAAGGTCAGTTAGTATCTTGTTCCAAGGTGTTTGGCTTATGGTCATGGGATTTATGCTATGGATCCCTCAATTCATACCCAAAGGTTGTTTCATAAACTTTGAAGAAGATCATCAAGTAGTCCGGTGCCATGGGAAAGTGGCCCTAGAGCGTGCCAAGTCTCTAGTCAACATTCAATTCAGTTGGTACGTCGTGGGTGTCACAATTTTTTCACTATCCCTTTACTTGATCATGATTAGACTATGCCCAGAAAAAGTTGAGTACCAATCACTAACGAAGTTTGAAGAACAAGACGTGGAGAACGAAGATGATATTGAGGCACAAAAGAAGGGCAAACTTGACGGTACGAAGAGAGATCGGACAAATAGGAAAATCATTTATCCCATTTGACATGGAAAGGTAGAAGGTAAAAAGTGATGTAGCTAGACAGATTAACATTGTGTGAATATATATTGTGTTTGGTGGGAATCCAGTTTGTTTTAGTTAAGACAAGAATAATGTTGGCTTAGTGAAGCAAATCTTGTATCCCATAAAGCAAATTAAAAAGAGTGGATTAATTATTATTATTATTATTATTTTAATTTGGTTTTAGCCTTTTGTGCATGCAATTATGCAGAAAATTGATTAATTTCAGGATCCCTTTTTAATCTTTTATTTTCTTTGCGTGGATTCTTATCTTTTCTTGAAAACTGCAGAATTGTGAATTAATTGACTTCTATTTAATTAATTTCATTGTACTATATAGTATGTGTCAGCAGATGGTGATTAGCTAGGTGTTGGGACCGTCTCTCTTTTAATTTATTTAATTATGTCATTAAGTATGTAATTAGTCATAATTACTACCCAAAACTTGAACTCTATCCTTTGAGCCGTGGGAGAAAAATTTAGATACGTAATATTCTGAATCCCTCAAATATATATATATATATATATATGAATGAAAAGTAATTTGATCAACTTTTGTAAAGTGCGTAGGTAGAGGAAATAGAATACGTAGTTTCTTAGTTATTCTCGAGAAGATGGTAAATGCCAAGGTGGCTTGCCGTGAACTCACAAAATACTTAATTGAATAATTAATGTTTTAAAGGATACAAAACATTGAAAACGACCTTATTACATGTTCTAACTGTGCTGGAATTGTGACTATGTTAATTGATAATTATATTAGTATTAAGAAAAACGAGGTTGAGTGTAAGCTCTCACAGCCTTACATAATGGATAACGTATTGTTCCTATCATTGTACTAGGGGCTCACTTGAAACAAAAACAAATTTTTTGAACTTTGAGGACGGTGTAAATCGATTTTGCAGTTGAATCACTTGATATGAAAGTCTAAATATTGTCGAAGTGTTAGTTTTACAAGATTTATGCCCATTTGCAAGCTCATTTTAATGAGTTTTAATAATGAGAAATAAGAGAGAGTATGATGTGGTTAAATGATGGAGATTTGTGTTGTATATAAGGGTCTTATGAAATATATATATATATATATATATAGAGGTATAAGTGTAATTGGTTTAACTAATTTTTATTTAAAAAATAGATTTGATTTGCAAACGTGGGAACTTTATTTTTTTTTTAAATTATCAGAACCCAACAAATGGTCTAATGAATATGTGATAGCGAAACTTCTTTTTCAATTACTTCCACTATGCACTTTTTTTTATTATGCATAGTGGATAACATAACTTATAGGTATGTTGTCACATTTACGAAAAGTTGCAGGCCAAGCTCAGCACGCGGTTGTGAAGTTAAGTTGGTTGCGCTTAAAAATTCTTCTATTTGTAAAGAAGTTATTACACACTCTTTTATATAACGGGCTAAATTTATTATCTCACCCTTTATATTATTTTTTATAATAAACAATACATATAGGCGTAGAACGGTAAAATTATTCTATTTTACAAAAAGGTTTTATAAAAACTTCCCTATAAATTAAATAGCATTTTTCCCTCTATTGGTAATTAGTATCATTTGTTGGTGATAGGACGAGACTGACATTTTTTTTATAAAAATAAAAAAAAAATTAGAGTCAGTAAAAGAATAGAATTGATCACTATGCATGATAAGGCCAAAATTTATAAAGATTTGAAACTAATCTTGAAAATAACTAATAATACTTTCTATCTAATAACTTGCAACTTTTCTATTTGATCACTCAATTATCGCCAAATACGGATGATTAGTTTGTGATTAATTAATGGTGGAATCAGATTCTTCAATTTAAAGCTGACGTCGGAATCGAAATAATTTACGAAAGTCGATATTTTTCTCAAGGAGTATCGATACCATCGCTTCAGCCGATCATAACTCCTGTCTAAGTTGGTATTTCCTTAGTACCCTGATCATAACTCCGGTCTAAGTTGGTATTTCCTTAGTACCCTTTTATCATTAGTCTCTGTAATGTGATTTACAGGATCATTTCCAAAACAATAGCCAATAGACTTAAGAAAGTGCTCCCTAACCTCATCTCGCAGAATCAAAGTGCTTTTATTATAGGGCGTCATATCACTGATAATGCTCTGATTGCTATGAATGTTTACATTCCCTGAAAAAGCGGGGCAATGGTACAAAGGGATTAATTTATGGCTTTAAAACTGGATATGAGCAAAGCTTATGATCGCGTGGAGTGGTGTTTGATCATTCACATTATGAACAAAATAGGCTTCTCCGCTCACTGGCAACAGCTCATTTTTAATTGCATCTCCTCAACCAAGTTTTCTTTTGTGATTAATGGCCAAACAAGGGGCAATGCAATTCCCTCACGAAGACTGAGGCAAGGCTGCCCTTTGTCACCTTATCTATTTATATTGGTTGCTGAGGCTTTTTTCCGGTCGAATAAATCAAGCGGATTTCAGGAAGGACATTCTAGGAATACAATGTAAATGATATTGCCCAAGGATCAACCATCTCTTCTTCGCGGACGATTGTCTTATTTTCTTGAGAGCCAAAGATTCGGATGTATCACACTTCTATCGTCTCTTGAAGAAACATGTTAATTTGAGATCGGAAGAGCACCTATCATGTTCAGCCTTAATGTTGACCCAGTGGAAAAGCGATGCTTATCTCAGGCTTTGGGAATTCAACTGGTAAATAAATGGAGCTCTTATTTGGGTTTTCACTTTACTTTGGAAAACAGAAACGGAGAGACTTTGCCATCATCCTAGACCGTATTTGGAAACAAATCACAATGCGGAAAAGGGGTCTTCTCTCTGTGGGAGGAAAGAAGATGCTCATTAAAGCGGTATTGCAAGCTATTCCAACTTACTTAATGAGCATTTTTAAAATTCCAGAAGGGATTCTTTCCTCGATTCAGTCAGCTACTGGCAGATTTTGATGGGATGGTGATATACATAGGCGAAAACTTTATTGGATAAAATGGCAGAAGCTCTGTTTGCCCAAAGAAGCAGGTGGGCTTGGATTCAGAGAGTTCTTAGCTTTCAACAAAGCTCTCATAGCAAAGAAAGCATGGAAGCTGTTGCAAAAGCCTGAATCTCTTGTAACTAAAGTCTTGAAAGGTAAATACTTCCTACGAGCAAAATTTTTGGAGGCTCAATGCAGGAATGACTATTCTTATGCTTGGAAAATTATTCTCTAAGGAAAAGATTTATTGCAGCTCGGGTTACGTTGGCGTGTGGGCAATCGGTTATCTATCCGTATCTTTGAAGATCCATGGATCCCTAAAGGCCCCAGCTTTCAACCCATTACGAAATCCTCTTCACAAGTTGTCTGAGTTACAAAGTTATTGACAGCTTCAGGAGAGTGGAATCGAAGAAAAATTAATGAAATGTTCTTGTCTCCTGACAGAGACACTATCTTTGGTATTGCACCTGGCTTCGGCTGTCTTCCTGATAAGTTGATTTGGCACTATGATCATAGTGGTCAATATACAGTAAAAAGTAGGTATAAACTTCTCACAAACGAGTCTACGGATGAAGCTTCAACTAGCAGAAAGCATAATATGACGTGGTGGAAGAGAATATGGAAACTAAAGGTGTTGTCAAAAGTTCATAGTTTTTGGTGGCGAGCATACCATAACAGCCTGCCCACTAGAACAAATTTGATAAAAGAGGGATTCCGATCTATTCTCTATGCCCTCACTGTTTTAAAGTTGAAGATACACAACACGCCTTGTTCGAATGCCTCTTTGCTAAAGCAGTGTGGAAAGGTGTTGGACTTCGGCATTTTATAAAACAGCATCGGGGTTGGACAGAACTTAAAGATGTCATACTTGCTATTTCCTCGTATCACGATGATCATCAATTGTGCCAACTTCTTTACATTGCCCGTTGTATTTGGTTTGCCCAAAATAAACTATTGCATGACAGCATAGATCAGCATCCAACCAAAATTGTAGCTTCTAGCCTGAGCTTGGCTACCTTCTCCCAAGCCCCAGAGTACCAAACTTTTCCAAGGAATATCAATGAAGCAAAATGGATTGCACCACCCACAGGATGCTTTAAACTTAGTGTTGATGTTGTAGTAAGGGAAGATTTGGCCAGATTTTCAGTTGGTGCTATTATTCGCAATGATTTTGGTTTGGTTATGGGAGCGTTCTCTGAATGCTTCGGTGGGGCCCCTTCTGTCGAAAATGCAGAAGCCATGACATTATTTTTGAGACTAAAATTTGCAAGCAACCATGGACTGAACGTCAACCGTGTTGAATCGGACTGCTTACTTTTGGCACAAGACCTAAATGGGGAATCTAACTTTCTGCCTCATGCTCCTCTGCTCAGTGAAATCAAGTCGCTTTTGGCCGTGCTTGGTTGTGGCACATGTAGTCATATTTCTAGACATAGAAATGTGGCTGCCCACATTTTTGCTTCTCTCGCTCTTTCTGCTGGTCTTAGTGGTATATGGTATAACTGTATTCCCTGGTGTATTGGCTCAGCAGTTTGTAGTGACTTGTCTTAATGAAAGTATTGTCTTTCGGAAAAAAAAAATCTTGATATAAATCCATCAAAGGGACTTGTCTTAATTGTAAAAGAGTCCAATTATTGAATTATTTTATTTGTGTTCGAATCACCATCTTTACTTATAAGATTCCTAGATCGTCTAAAAAAAATCTTGATATGAACCTAACCAGTATTTGCCGAATAAAAAACAAAAACTACATGAATACTTGTTACCAAACTATGTCGACTACCATTAGCTTTAACATTCTTTATCGATCAACTTATGTTACAATGCCAATGCATGTTACAAGTGACCTAACTATTTTTAAATCATGATATAACGATTTAGGCTGCGTTCTTTTCGTGATTCAATTTTCTATTTTTGAGTTTTAAATTCATTTTCAATTTTCTGTTTTGAGTGCTTATTTTCAGATTTCTAAAAATACTTTTACTTTGTCATTTTAGAAAACTCTTTTAAGAAACCTAAAACTGGAGAACATGTTCTTTTTGACATTTTGAAAATTTATTTGCTTGTTAAGTGAATTAAATTATTTTGTTCTTTCGTTTAAAAAAAATTTATTTTGTTCTAATGTATCATTACGAAGATTAAAATATGAAAGTTTGCTATAGTTTGTTACGAGGAAAAAGGAAATACAAAAAAAAAGTAATAATAAAATTAGTAATAATAAAAAAAAAACTAATTTTGGAAGCATAGGACATATGAATAAAATTAGATAAGAGAGAAATTAGAGGAGGAGGGGTGAATAGTTGCAAAATTAGAGGAGAGAAAAATTGGAATTCTCAAAACAAAGAGTTTTCCTTATTTTTAATTAAATACATGTTTTGCTTAAAAATTCTCAAAACGACTTTTTATCATTTTCTGTTTTCTTTGTTAAAAACTTTCTTGTTTTTCAAAATTCTTTTTTGAAAATATGAAAGTAAACGCGTTTTCAGTGTCTTAAAAAATTGAAAACTAAAAATAGTCTAAAAACAGTAAAGAGAACATACCCTTAATTGTTGACAATTAAGGTTCAATTATCCAAGTAAAGTATCACGTACTAAAGAGACCTTGACACATGGGGATTAATGATAAGACCAATGTCATAATTATCCTCGTTTCATTAGACAAAAACCAAATTCTCATACAAATGAACTTATAATTTAAAATATTCTATTGAAGACCTTATGAATTTGCTGTCATTATTTATTAATGTATGTATCGTGGATAAGGGATTGTGTACATCTTTGTAAGGTTAGCTTATATATGAAATGAAATAATTTATTACAAATTTTAATTGCTTATTCTTGCAAAACAAGTGTCCTCTCTTGACTTTGTAACATAATTTTATAATAGTAAAATTAATTGTTAGCAAAAAAACCAAGTCAAGACAACTGGATGATATAGTGGAGTACAAAAATATGTCAAGTAATTAACGTGGTAATTTGATTTTGAATACTAACAAAAAATGTTTAATAATATTAGAGGCCAGCCTACTCTCTCTCTCTCTCTCTCTCTAGACGTTACACATACAGGAATGCTTATGTAGTGGGTATTTTTATACCACCCACAGTGGAAGCATTCGATTTGCCATGTAACCGAATTTACTCATGAAAAAACATATGATGTGTCACCTAATAATATCTTACTCCAGTGGACAGCTTTTGTATTGCTCACTGAAAGTAGGTGAAATCAAAATTCTACATGTCAAACTCCACACATCGATATGGCTTATATCGGATTCAAAAACTATGTTTTATATACGAGTAATAAATTGATACTCTATTAGTCTTAAAATCAATATCTAAAAAGAAGGAAAATATAAATTATCAATTGAATCTATCTATATATATCTAAATCAAAAGAAGTCTAACCTTATGTTTGAGCCCAAACTGTTGATGTCACAAATGACGTCATTTTCCTATTATGTGCTAACGCAAGAATGGTACTAAATATAGCCATTAAATATAATGAAACTATTTAAACTTATTTAATGACGTTACTTATTTTTGATTTTTTTTAATGACGTTACTTATTTAATGACGTTACTTATTTAAAAATCAAAAATCTGGTGACATCAGTGCATTGCACGGGTAAAACAATATCTAGAAGGGCATAAAAGAAAATATCACTATGACGTCAATTATATTTAAACTTGTTTAATAACCCGGTTTTACTAGTATTTAAATCAAGAGTAGTCTAAATAAGTTTTTCCTACCAAATTACTAACATCATTACCGATGTCGTTTTTATTATTTTATTCTTTTCCATTTTGAAATGACTAATTTGCGCAATTTAACCTTGAGATTCTATCATATTGTACAATTTAATCATAACTATTCAAAATTGGTAATTTCAACATCAAATATCTTATATTAATTTAAATCAAGTGTAGTTTCTACTTTATTTCCCACTTTTATTTCCCACCTTTGACTGATGTAACTGTTGATGTCATGTTTTACCTATTTTCCCATTTTTTCCCTTCCCATTTCCCAAAGAAACTCTGAAAAATTGAATTTTTTTCTTATGATTTTTATGTTTTTCATGAAAAACAAATGCAATTAAACACGCTGTAAGTTTGTGGAAAATTCATATCTATATTCTATATATTATTAAATCCTATTGAGATTCTTGAATCTCATTTTGGCCTTTTCCCGCCATCACCAAATTCTGTTGCACATTTTTTGTTAAAAATAATTTTATCCTTTAAAATGACATCACCAGATTTTTTAAATATAATGACGCACATATCACTATTTTTAAATAATGAATCTATTAAACTTATTTAATATGACGTCAAATTTTATCGTACATATCACTATGACGTTAATTTTCTTGTAGTCTAGTATAAAATGTAATGAATCTATTTTACACTAGACTACAATGAAACTGTCATATCACTAATGATGTCATATATATATATATATCTAAATCAAAAAAAGTTTAATCCGATTTTTCTGCCAAAACTACTGATGTCACTAATGACGTCATTTTTCTTTTTTATTTTTTTTAAATTTTTTCCCTTGCCAACACCCTTTTAATTTTCTCTTCCTTTGTTCTCTTTCTCAATTATATCTCCAATCTCTATAGTAGCATCTATTCAAGTTATCTTTATACCGAACTCTCCCAATTTAACAAAATGTCTTTTCTTTAGCCTCTAACATCTAGTCGTCCAGGTACAAATCTGAGCAAATAACATTTTGAAAGTCTCATTTTACTTGACTGTCATGTAGTTAAGTACGGTCTTCTCTTCCCTTCCTTTCCCTTCCTCCTTTGAGTCGTCAATTTACATCTCCTATGTTGATTTTTTTAATCTCTTTAGGTTTGGTGAATCAAAAAATGTTTAAAAATTATAGATATGTGGTATTAAATGTGTGTGTGTGTGTGTATATATATATATATTATATCTAAATAAAAAAAATCTAACCCGATTTACCTGCCCAAACTGCTGATGTCACTAATGACGTCATTTTCCTTTTTTTTTTTAATTTTTTTCCTGTTGCCAACACTCTTTTAACTTTCTCTTTCTTTGTTCTCTTTCTCAATTATATCTCCAATCTTCATCTTAACATTTATTCAAGTTATCTTTATACCGAACTCTCCCAATTTAACAAAATATATTTTCTTTGGTCTCCAACATCAAGTCGTCCAAGTAGAAATCTAAGCAAGTAACATTTTAAATGTCTTATTTTCCTTGACTGTTATGTAGTTAATTACGGTCTTCCTTTCCCGTCCTCATTTGAATCGTTAATTTACATCTCTTCTGTTGATTTTTTAATCTCTTTTTAAGTTTGGGGAATCAAAAAATGTTTAACAATTATGAATATGTGGTATTAAATGTTGAAATTTCATCGGCCTCTTTTTTTTATATATATTTGGGGCATATTTCTACTGAATTCTATATATCTGTCGAAATTCAAAGACTATTTGTTCACAAGCTGATCTTTTTATGTGAATGGAATATTTTACTAATAATATTATTACATAGAAAGTAATATTAATAATTATTAATTAATTAACAATATTAAATATTAATTATATCAATATTTTATCGCTAAAGACACCCAAAGTGTATATATTGAGGACCATCAATAAATTTGTACATACTCTCTTCATCTCGATATTTGATCATATTTATTTTTTTACAAGGATTAAGGAATGTGTGTTAAAAAAGAAAGACACTTTTTACAATTTGTGTTCCTAATTTGTTCTCATTTAATGAGTAAAATCCAAAATTAATAGTGATAATTAAAGTATTAAATATAGTTAGATTTGTAAAGTAATGCAAATTAAACATTTTAATATAGAAATGGACCAAATATTTGGTACATCTTGAAAAGAAAAATAGGACTGAATAATTGAGATGAAAGAGTAATTAATTGAACTTTCTTGCTTTTTCAAGTATTTAATTCAATTTACTTAAATAATATTCCTCTGTTAAATGACACAATCCTACTCATATCATGCTATAAATTTTTTATATAATCTAAACGAATTCTGTTTTGACACAAGATCATTTCATAATGAGAAAGTATGAATTTATTTTCGTGGAATCAATTTTTACTCCCACATGACTATGCTTTGATGTCTTAATATCCATTATTTCTTTTATTGATTCTTAGATAAATTTGCGGCTACGAATATATTGAATATTGAGGATAGACATCTTCTATTGAGGCATATGTACAAGGAGAAAGGAGATTCCATATGGACGTTGATTATCATGTGAATTGTGGAATGAATATAGATTATCTTTTCAATGCAAATATATTAGATTGGTACTATCATTGATACTATTTTCTCTATTGGCACATACCTTGTGTTTTCACACTTTTAGAATATCTTCAACTATTGTAAATTTATTAAAAAATTTTCACATAATTAAATTCAAATTTTTTTCTACCTGTGCATCGTACAGGTGTTATACTAGTATATAGCTAATATGATTGTATATATGAAAAAGGGCGAAGAACAGTTAGGAAATTAATAAAGTGTTGCTTTTCTCTAGAATAGTGTGGAGAACATGAGAGGGATTAACACTTTCGTTGAAGTTGTGGTTTTGTTTTGGTGGCGAAAAATGATAACGAACTGAACTTTATATATATGTTGACAGTTGATAACCTAATTCTTTGATTTTTTTTAACTTATTAGCTTGTGACACGTTGAGATCATGCATGGAAGTGCATTAACACCTGTTTGTTTTACATTTTCGTGAGTACAAATTATAAGTTTTGGGCCAGTCCACTACTTTTTGCAGCTCCCAATAAATTCAATATTGGTTTCATGAATTTTCAACACCCGTTTTTTATCGACCCGATGTATATTCACCGTCAATAATATCAAACAAACAAATCACTCAATTTCTCGATTCTACATATAATAAGTAGTAAAAATAGGTACAGAATTACATATAATGAAACCCAACACAAATTAATGCAAACCATATTTGAAAAAACTTGTACAAGTTGCGGTTAATGGGAATTAAATATAGGACCTTAAGGATCAAGGCCTCAGCCTTAAGAATTAAATTCATGTATTCAATCACACATTCTTAAGCTTCTAAAATATTAACTTTTTATTTTTTTATGTTTGAGGAAAACATTAAAATTGCATTGAACTTATATTGAACTTATATTCTTAAGCATAACAAAGTTGTATCACGTCTCTCCCTTCTTGTTATATATTAGCTGTTTGGTATATGCTGATAAGAGATTAGGCCTAGTATAATTTACGAACCGAACTTGATTTTCATTGTATTTTATCTTCAATCGTCTTAGAGATCCTCTTTCAAGTTTCAAATTCCACCCATTGGGTGCTATCAGTATATTTTAGGCTTTCCTTTTCAGCATACAACTTATTCAATACAATGTGGGAGTATCCACATTGGTGGTGTTAAACTAAGTTGTTAATAAAATTGTTAGTTGACAACTCAAAAATTTAACTACATTGGTGGTATTAATAAAATTATTAAAGAAATCTTTTTAACAACTTGTTAAATTTATTGTTAAAGTTAAACAATAATTTTAACAAGTTATGTGGTCAATCATCTTTATTTTTTTATTTTTTTATTTTTTTATATTGGTTATAGATTAAATTATATTATCTATTTTTGACTTAAAGTTAGATTATAATTGTTAAATTTAACAATATCAATGTGGATGCTCTGAATGTGCTCATAAATGCTCCGAAATAGACCTGTCCGTTTAGCTCTGCTTTCACGTGGGAAAATGACTGGTTATTTAGCTATTCATTAATCCCTCTTCCGATCTAATACATTAAACTTTACCACTTACCAAGAAAATTCTACTTTTCATTTGTGTAATGATACTTCCTAAAATATTCAACAAAAATGGGGGAATCAAATAAGTAGAATTTGCCATCAGACATGCATTTTGCTTGGGGGAAACTACCAATGTCGCCGACACCTTTCTTTTCTTTCTTTCTTTCTTTCTTTCTTTCTTTGCCCTTTCCTCTAGCTTTCTTCACGCGCAAATCCATCCTTCAAAGCTCATTGCTCTTTCCTTTAGCTTTCTTCACGCGCAAATCCATCCTTCAAAGCTCAGGCACAGAGACGGGAAAACTAAACCAAGAATGGAGAGCCGTAAAGAAGCCTGTTTGAGTGGAAGCTACAGGAGGACTAGTAATCATGTAGAGGAAGACGACAAGAGAAGAAAAAGAACGGCAAGCCAGTTAGTCGTCAACAACGTAGACAAACTGGCTGATGATTTCATCAAGAATTTCAGAAAGCAGCTCAAGTTTGAAAGAGAAGAGTCACTCAAAAGATACCAGCAAATGCTAGCCAGGGGAACATAAACCAGAAGCCAAGTTTGGATATAGATGTGTGATTATTGTCTCATCCACTGTCTATTGATGATTAGAAAACATTAAGATAATGTATTATTAAAATCTACATATATCCAAACTTTTCTTGTTTTCATGCTGTGGAGTCCACATTATCAGAGACATTTTCTGGTTTTATTAACCACAAGTCTTGCTTTCCGGCTAGCGATACTTGAAATGTGTAGACAAGACTTAAGTAGGTGGAAGATGGACAGAGTGCGGATGACTACATGAGAGGATGTCAATAAAATCTAACCTAATTGACCATAATTCAACATTTCACCTAAGAATTTTCCACCTGTTCTACTTGAGCAGGAATCATATATGACCTGAAAAGCACTTCAAGAGGCTATACATCAACGTAACAAGATAAAAGGACATATTTCGTTTTAGAAAATAAAAAACCGTTCGGTATTCCCAACATCTGAAATCCCACTTCTATTCACAAAGGATCTTCAGGAGTACAAATCTACGGACAACCCAGAGCCAAACGACAAACATGTACAAGATATCTAATAAACATCAGATCGGAAGAGTCAATTTTGTGAGTCATGCTCAGGTTAAAGCAGTACCTATTGAAGAAGGTTGAAGATAACCATCAATCTTCATACCGAGCATCATGGCCAAGCTGAAAATGAAGACTCCCCACTGCGTCTACTGTTTCCCGGGTATATCCATATCCAAGTCTCCAGAAATATGTGACATCTTCCTCACATGTGCATCGTTACTCTCAGTCAACGATGACACACCTTATAGATGTCACAAAGTAAACAAAGAACTACAACTAATCAACTGTTGAAACAAAAAGTGCAGAATACCAACACTGATAATCCGCGACAAAAGATATGGCCAAATGGAGAGTGCAACCTATTCATTGCATAAGCCACAGGGAGGCATCTCTTATGCTTGAAGAACCTGGCAGTGTACGATGTGACTCTTTAACCCACTTCGTCCAGCTATACTTGACCATATATTTGTGAAGAGAGACCTGACATGACCTTTACTGGCAATATTTTCCCAAACGTGAGGATTGCTTTCCACTCGTTTATCAGGATGTGAGACATCAACTATACTTATGCTCATATTGTTACGGATTATACAGAGCTTATCATTGAGAGGAACAAGAGCAGCAGCCTCTAAAGCACGAGAATTGCCAAGGTGAACCTTGCTATCAATGAATCTGTTCCAAGATTTTGTGGCTTCATTATATACTCTAAGCTTACAGCCATCACGGCAGTCCAGAGCATAAAGCTTCCCATTCATAGAGATACTTGGGTTTCGCCAGCCAGCGACCATGCCATCATTGACTGCAGTCCATGTATTGGTTTCTGGGATGTATGCTTCACTCAAAACCTCTCTGTGTGATCCAAGTCCTTTCAGGTACCACTTGCCGTCATAAACTACCCCAATAAATGGAACCATAGCTGTGCTCATATCAGCAATAAAACTCCAGCGGTTTCTGTTGGGATCATAAACTTCAGCTGAACGAAGTGTCCTTGGAATACCTTCACATTCTCCCCCAGCAACATAGAGACAATTGTTAATGACACAAGAACCAAAGAAATGTCGTTTACGAAGCATGTCTGGTGCTCTGTGCCATTTATTAGTCCTAGCACTGTAAAAAATCACTCGCCTCATAGATCCCTTTAATGGATCTTTTCCTCCAAACAAATACAGGTGGCACCCACTAACAACAGCACTGCCAAAGCCAAGTGCCGAACTATACTCTGCTGGAACAGGTCTGAAGTGGCTGCCACATTTGGTAGGTCGGGTCAAAAGCATGCCACGAAATCCGACCATCGCGGTCTCTTTTTATCACATATACCCACTCTTCAGCCATGCCAAGACTTTTTCTGAGAGAGTAAAAGAAGTTCCCTGCCAGGAGCTTGTACCATCTCTTGAGACTAGGCGTAACTTATTGTGTTCAACACGCGGAACTCGGATAAGACAAGCAATAGCAAGATCATCAGGAAGTCCAGGCAGCAGCGGTGGCTGCACCCTGCTCCTCTCCTGCGGGAATTTCTTTTCTTGTGTGCATGGGGACTGATATCAGGCTGGATACAGAGCTTTGACCCTGGGACAAATTTTCTTGCGCCAACAACAGTTTTTAAGCCAGAATCGACCTTGCAATAGCATGATACATAATCAACCTGTAAAAGATTCCTGGTTATGATATCAAAAATTATACAGCTGAGAAACAATTCCAGGCTAACTCAAGAAATGCTAACAGAAAATTTAGCATGCCATAACCAGTTACCCACATCCAACATGACCACGGGGTATTTTTCCAAACACTTTGAAGTGGCACAGCTCTTTGATTCAGAGTTTATGAGAGTCGCAAACAAAGTCATAACTCATTTTACGTGGGGGGAAAAAACTCCTTTTATCCTAGTTTTCACTTTTCAGTTATGTCATATACATGAACTGGGAAAAATTCAAAGCTGTAAGTTTTTCCACTGATTGAATTACGTGGAACATCTTTACAGCATCTTAATTTACCAATGACAAAAATATAAGCAAGATCGGAAGAGCAAAGTGAAAGCTCCTTTTTTACCAAACTCACAGGGGAACAATATTCCACCACTACATGCCAGGGACCTGGACAAACACCTGAATGATGTAACATAATGTTTGAAGAATTATTGTATGTCATCAATGTCTAAAAGTACATCGTCAAGGGGCTCAAATGTTATGGATCAAAGTGAAGAGAAATTCACAAATATTTTCTTTGGTTGGATATTTTTTCCCCAATGTATTCACCATCAGCATTGATCGGAGGCTGGGAAGTTAGTCACGGTCTGCCTACACATCCACTGCTAGACAACTGCGACCAACTGAAGAACCAACCGATTCAGTTTTGAGGGAAAATAAACCTGCTGTAATCGACTAAGGACTTTTGAGTGTAGGCCATCTTTAGGTACATTGAATATACAGATGTTCAGAAGGAACAGTAAGTGCTTTGAATAACAGCCTAGCTATATCTATCGAGCTGTCGATAAAATAGAAATGAGAGGGATGTTTATGAGTTTATGATGTACAATGACAGATATCTGTTTTGTAATTTGGTTTATGCACAGAAAATTTTGTAGATCGGAAGAGCACACATCTTTAGAATACAGTTCTAGGAATTAAGTAAAACAAGGGAATAGCACCCAGAGAAGTTCAAAACCTAGCAATTCAATCATAAGCAGCATCATAGCAAATAATGCATGTGAAAACTAGAGATAGACCAAGCTAACAATAGATGGCTAATAATATACATGGTAGAGTTTCCATCAACATTAGCGCTTAAAAAGAGTAGTAATGTTGCCCATACAGTATTCTGGGTTATATTTAATACAACTGCAATCCGGAAATCAGAAAAGAAAAATAAGTACAAGTATTATTGCCAAATGAAACATCAACCGAAAAAGATAACCATGCTAACATAACAAAAAAAGGGAAACCTGCAGCAGATTTCCAACTTAGATGCTAAAAAAGCCTTTGGCCAATCCTACAGGAAATAGATTCTGGACACCAATGACAACTTGTTCCCACCCAGATCCCACACATCCCAGCACCAATCTTTTTGCTGCAGCCTGAGTTAAGGTAGCAGCATTGGGCATTGCCCTACCATGAACATGTTTGAGAGATCGGAAGAGCTTACAAAACGGAAAAACATAAAATCCAAAAATCTCATTAATATCTTCTGCAATAAATATAGGTGCTAATTCATTTTAGTATATTGTACCAGTAAAGGGGCCATTCTGGAAGGCTCGTACAACCCATAATAGTCCTTTCAAATGAAAATTTCTCAGACGAAACTATTGGTAACTCAAATTCATGTGCTCTTCCGATCTCCTTCAAAGTGAAATTCAGTGGGCATTTTATAAATTCATGAACATGAAAACAAGACCCAGAATATATGTTCATCGAATATCTTCCACAATGATTACACATTTACAGAAAAATACAAAGGGGTATATCAAGAAACACATAAATTCAAGAATCGGAAGAGCGTCGAAAAAGAAAAGAGTCAAGAGGGACTAACCAGTGGAGCTTGAACTCTAAAAACCCTGTGTGCATTTGGAGACCTCTCAATTGTCTGCTCCATGATAGATTTCAGAAGCAAGTATCATACACAAACAATTAAATCTTGCACTTACTTCAAAGCCTCAGATCCAGAACCCTCAAAACAAAATTCTTGAAATCCACCGATGAAAAGGCAAAAAAAAAAAAAAACTATTAATTTGATATCAAGGCAAAAATGGAAAATCACAGGGCCAAAAGAAAGCTTTTTGGACCCTTTTTCCTGAACTCTACAAAGGCCATACAAGAATAGAATGAGCAAATTTTATGCTCAAAGGTTAGAACAACAATTACTTTCTCTCTCTAAAACTCACAGAATTAACACTAATTTATATTCTTACATATGAAAAATGTTGTCTTGTTCCTCTGACTAAGAAGGGTAACCGAAGATTACAGCTGGACCCATTGTCTTTAGTTTTCACCAAACTTGGATTTTGCTTTGCATAACCATAATTAATATGACTTAAAATTTTGTGGAATGAGAGGAAATTTATTTCATCATCTGCATTCATTTATGGGGTGGCGGAAGGGGACGGAGTAGTTGAGTTTTTTCGTTTCTACATTTAAAATTTAGCAATTTGTCGGTTACGATTATGGAGACCTGAATTCTGATAGCATATAAGCCATTATTATTATTTTTTTGAATAAAACATATAAGCCATTATTATTATTATTATTGAGTGAGAGAGAAAAAAAAAGGCATGGACGAAACGAAAGTGGTCTCAAGCACAAATTTTTCTTGTGAGCATAATGATATATAGATTTGATTAATTGTGACTAACAAGTAGAATATAAACGAAAGTTAAACATAAGATTAATAATTTTGTATGAAAGGATTCTTATTAGTTAGAGTTACATTAAGGATGAAAGATTAATGACTTTTGCAATATATAATTTTACGTGTGGAAAGATTTTGAACAAGTCCAAAATCTCGGGTTAAAAAATATATGAAATGGAATCAAGTTATGACTTACTTTTATTTGTATTATTATAATAAAAATTGTATTCATAAAAATTGACTTTTTAAGTTTAAACATAATTTCTAGTTCCAAAAAAAAAAGTTTAAAAATAACTTTTACTTCCTTTTAAACATAATTAAATGCGGATAGAGACCGGCCTAAATAAGCCATTATTATTACTCTTGTTTTCTCTGCCGTATATTATTATTTTAGTCAATAGTTTTTGACTTTATTGATGAACCCAATGAAATTTCGGGATTGGTTGATGGCAGTGTTAACGTTTCTTTAATATATATATATATATAATATAATTTCCATGGAACTTTAAAATCAAATTAGTATGAGTCGTAGAACCATATTCAATTGTCGACTTATCTTAGTGATGCCTTATTTATTAATTAAGGTACTTGTTGCTTTCTTGAAAATGTCTCAGAACAAATTTCACCGCAACGTACAAAATATCTCAAGAACGTGAAAATGAATACACAAATCGTTTTCCTACCTCTTTTAGGTCAACCTATATTTGTGATATTGTATACACAAGAATAGCATGGACTTCAAGAAAACCTATCACATGAAATGCTCCTTTTTTTCCCTTGTATACTTTTGCATCATTACTAAGTATAGATTATGCTTCAATAATAAGAAACTTTTTTTTTTTTTTTGGGCTCCTTTGCCAATTTTAGTTGAACTTACCAAAAGGAAATATTTGATCTTGACCTAACTTATAATTAAATTGGCAATAAAGGTTGATACCCTTTTGAACCAACCCTACCTTTTGGAGATCTATAACCCACTAGAGAGGCAATTTTCGTATGTGTTTTAATTTGATGGAGACTAGTCGGTTTATGTTGTCTTCTTCACTTTAAACGTCACAAAAAACATTTCTCGAATGGCTTTAAAATATCAGCATATGCTATATAGCATTTGTCTTTATATAAGTATCATTTTGTACATTAATTATAATAATTTGACAGGTCAAATAAAACCATTAGTAGCTTACTGTCCATGCCTAAGCTTTTCCTTTTTTTCACACTATGGTGGAGGGACCAATTCTCACAACTAAATTTTGCCGGCCATATGAATTTATAATGCGTTACCATCTTGAATTAGTAAAATAATTTTTTATTTATTCTTTGTGTCAAAGCGCGTTTCTTGTATTCATACTGTGAGCGTTTAATATAAAATTAAACTATGGAGTGGATGGAGTTTTGAGCTTGTTACTAGACATTAAATACATATATATTGAAGTCAAAATCAACTAGTGACTATAACCAAATTTGTCTTTTATACTCTAGTTGGTTTAGAGTAGATTGCAATGAATATACAAAAATGATGAAAAGGTTATTTCCACCCATGTTAGATTATAAAGATAAATATATATATATATATATAGAATGTATATAAGAGAATACTTTAGTTCCCATCTCATTCAAAGGCATCCTTGATCTTCCTCAATAATACGAGGATAAAGAAATATTGCCTGGTATTGCTACAATCATCTACTAAAAGAATAAGAAGAGTAGTTTTAATTTATATTGAGAATTTTCTTTTATTATACAAAAGAACATATTAAATTCTTATAATTCTACTGTTAATTTCAGTAGGCCATGAGTATTCTTCTAAAGTAAATGGAGGACATTTAACTAAAATCAAATTAAATAGAAATGTCCCCTTCAAATAAATAAATAGAAATGAAAGGGGGAGGGTACCTTTCATGAATGTGATTTGGTCCCATTCAATACATCTACCCCAAAACTATTCTTTTTTGTCTTTTCAGACACACCTTAAAAATCCATTATACATAGGTCAAGAACACTAGATGGAAAATTTGTTACTGAAATAACTATACTATTTCTTTTGGATGCAAATTTTCAATTTCTATAGAAGAAGATATCCAATATTCAAAATGTTTTGCTTCCTTTCCAAGAGATCTTGGAACACCACCAAAAATATTCAGGCTAGTATAATTTTTTTTTCCTTTTAAACTTGCAATAGATGAAAACTATTGTCTGCCCCCACCAAAACAAAATGGAATGAATAGTTTACAAATTTCATGTTAAGGTGTGTGATTAATTATTTGTTGAAAATGTTTTATCTGAAGAAAAACTAAACTCCATGGGGGATGTCCCAATTCTCATGATGTTCTTATATGACACTTCAAAAATTCTAGTGAATATACTGTCAAATCTGGTTACCATTTGGCTATTATTTTGGAGGGAGGCCCGCAAACACACACTAACCACTTGAGATAATGGTGGAAGCATTCGTGGAAAGCTAAGTTACCAGCAAAAGTGAAGATTTATATTTGGCACATTATGCTTAATATCCTTCCAACCAAGTTAAATTTATGGCTTCGGGAGTCATTGACTTCCTCCTTTGAAATTGATGTGGAGAGGCTAGTGATTCCGTTGAGCGTGCTCTGATTTCTTGCGATGCTATAATGGATATTTGGGAAGGGAATATTTTTTTGTTCTTTTATTGCAAACAAACTCGGCTCAACCGTAGGAGAAATCATTCTGGTAGTAAATAATGAGCTCAATAGTGAGGAATTTGATCTTTTCCTGATACTTCAGAGGAAACTTTGGAAAGAAAGGAATTTATGGCTGTTTGAGAAAAAGAAGTCTAAGCCCTAGCAACTTCGACCCTATTCTAGCTACATCTTTTGAAACTCAGAGCACCTCTCGCAACAAACGTAATGGGAGAAGCTAGACTATGGTTTGTTAGAAATGAATGTTGACGCATCCGTTAAAGAACATGTCTTTCATTTTACTATTGGGGTGGTGGTTCGTAAGACAGAGGTGAGTTTGTTATGGGACTGACTTGAGTTTTCCCTGGAAATTTAGGTCCTTTCATTGGTGAATGTATGTCAATTCTTGTCGGCATACAAGCTGCTATTGAGGAAGGTCTATCCATTTATGCTATTGAGACGGATTCCTCATTGGTGACTGATGCTATTCGCAATCCTAGTTCTAGAGGAGATGAAGGAATTATCATACAAAAATTTCTCGACTTAATGCCCATGTATTCCTTTCCGTTATGTAAATGGATTAGTCGGAAGGCTAATAGGGTTGCTCATGCTTTTGCTAGTTTGGGTTTTGAGATGTGTTTCTCTTGTGTGTAAAGAGAGCACCCTTCTGACTTTGTTGTATAATGTTTACTTGATGACACGAAATGATATGATAATTTTGGCCAAAAGGGGGGGGAATGCTAAACTCAACAGTAAAATCTCACCTCTTGCAATATGATTACACGTGGCAAACATAACTTTGACATTTTTATGCTAAGGGAATGTTGAATCAATTATGATTGCCTTCCAAGCAATAGACCTGGGTTCGGCTCGCGGCAAACGCATCTGTTTTTACCTTGTTATTCACAATATTTTATTTTATTTTATTATTATTATTTTTCACTTCACAATATTTTATTTTATTTTATTTTTATTATTTCTCACTTTCTAAGTGCCAGCACTGCTAATTGCCAAAAGTATAATTTTAACAGAATACTACTATACTCCGATGGAGTTTTCTCCCAACAAAAAGTCTTGATCGTTGATACTTCCCCTAAGCCATCATTAACAAGGATATATACACTGTGGAATTATAAATATAGTACTGTGGAATCCCATGGTAATTTCTCACTCGTGGGGTCCAAACCAATCATTCAAGCCCGGAAAGATTCAAGAATGGAACTGGTGGTTGAATCCTTACCCTCCACGCGAGAAAAACGTCCCATGGGTGCTTCCCACTCTGCCCTTCCATCGCCACCCCTTCTTGCCGCCGAGGATCAACCATCACCAACCGCCACAAAAAAAGGTTCCAAGAAACTTGCTTTAATCCCTCTAATTTTTCTCATCTATTTTGAGGTTGCTGGTGGCCCGTATGGTGAAGAGGCTGCGGTAGCTGCTGCAGGGCCTCTTTTCGCAATTCTTGGATTCCTTCTTTTCCCATTCATATGGAGCATGCCAGAAGCCCTTGTGACCGCTGAACTTGCCACTACTTTCCCTGGTAATGGAGGTTTTGTCATATGGGCACACAAGGCTTTTGGTCCCTTTTGGGGATCCCTAATGGGTTCTTGGAAACTCCTCAGTGGTGTCATCAATTTGGCTTCATATCCTGTTCTTTGCATAGATTATCTCAAGCTTGTGTTTCCCATGTTCTCTTCTGGGGTTCCTAGGTATATTGCAATCTTAGTCTCTACAGTTCTGTTGTCATTCCTTAATTATACTGGTCTTGCAATTGTGGGTTATACTGCTGTGTGCTTGGGAATTGTATCTCTGTCTCCTTTTGTTGTACTCACCGCCGCTTCAATTCCTAAGATACAGGCTAAAAGGTGGATCAGTTTAGGCCAGAAGGGTGTCAAAAGGGATTGGAATTTGTTCTTCAATACCCTTTTCTGGAACCTGAATTTTTGGGACAATGCCAGTACTTTAGCTGGTGAAGTAGAACAACCCCAGAAAACATTCCCCAAAGCACTACTTTCTGCTGGATTTCTCGCATGTTTGAGCTACTTAATTCCCCTTTTGGCCTCAACTGGTGCCACTCCTCTGGACCAAGTAAAATGGGAAGATGGCTATTATGCAGATTTGGCTCTTATAATTGCTGGAAAATGGTTAAAATATTGGATGGAAATTGGGGCATGTTTATCTGTAATTGGACTGTATGAAGCTCAGTTGAGCAGCTGTGCTTATCAAGTTCTTGGAATGGCCAACATAGGAGTTTTGCCCAAGTTCTTCGGGGCCAGGGCGAGGTGGTTCAATACACCATGGGTTGGAATTCTGCTATTGACCTTGATCGCATTGGCAGTTTCATATATGAATTTCACAGACATTATAGCATCAGTAAATTTTTTATACAGTCTGGGAATGCTGCTAGAATTCGCTTCATTTTTACAGTTGAGGAGGAAGATGCCAAATATATTGAGACCATACAAGGTTCCATTACCAACAGCAGCACTGATCATAATGTGCTTGGTTCCATCAGGATTTTTGATATATGTGATGGTTGTCGCCAATAAAATTGTTTACTTGGTCAGTTTTATACTCACAGTGCTTGGCATTGGTTGGTACTTCTTGATGAAGTTCTGCAGATCAAAAATGTGGTTTGAGTTTGAAAATCCTACGGAGAAGAATGAGAATGACTCTTCCGATCTTAACGTAGCAATGAAAATTCCATGAAGTAGCTTGCATGTACAGTGCAATTATGAATTTTTTTTCTTCTATGTCTACTTCTTTTAATTTAGTTTTCTTCGATATTATTAGGCTCAAATTTGTTTCGCTAGTTCTGGAAGATGGTTAGAAGTGGATGCCTTGGACTAGTTTTTAATTTCTTTCATTTCATATATAGTTTGCAAACTGATATGTTATATATTTCATTATTATTATTATATGAATCCATTTTTTTATTCATTGATGCTTCAGAAATTTTTTTACTCGAGCTATTGATGCCAAAACTTGAAATGCCTTTGCGATGGTGCCCTGGTAGATATTCTTGATCCTTGGTTTACGGTATGCACCACTGGAGATATAGGTGTTGCAAAAATTGTAGCTGAACTACTAATGAGCTAACTCACAACTTGTCCTTCTTATTTTTGAAGTTCTTTTCATCATTTTTTGGAAGAAACAGATTATCTGAAAAAGTAGTAGTTTACTAAAAAATAATTTTGTTGTAGCTCAAACTCAACTTTTCTTTTCCAAGTTGGCTTGCCATTGGAGTTATAGAAGAACGTAAAGTAAACTAGTAGTTTCGTTGAAAATGAATGGATAAAAACTAGTAGTTTCTTTGAAAACGAACTGACGGTATGAGAAAATAGCTAGTTTATTTTTTTTTAGACTAAAATGTCGCAAAATTAAAAAGTGAAGGATTTGATTGTCAAAACAATTAAATTAAATACCTTGAATTCGCAAGTTTAATAAACATTGAGTATCTCCCGTGCAATTTCCTTCTTCATGGAAAACGCAAACAAGCAAGTTTCCGTCACCACGCGAATAGCAATCAATTCCTTCCCTTCGAAGTCGAGAAAGGAAAATTACACCCACTAGCCATCAGTTTATGATCATAATCGCATGTACGTATATAAGTATTTGGATTTGAGGCTAGTATTTTGAGTTAGATCTTGTTTTTTTTCCCTTATCTGAACCCTAACTTGCTCCGGTGATTTTCGTTATAATTTATTGGAATTGGAATAGTAGGCGTGCTTGACAGTTTTTGTGTGTTTTGGTTTCCTGATTCAAGGTGACGGTTACTGTGTTTGCCTTTCATATACAGTGGTGCAGGAATTCATCTACAAGTTTCAGTTATAAATCGTAACAAATTGTGTTCGAATCTGAATCGGTGACAATGGTGTCCTTCGAAATGAACGATCGCAGAAGTAAGTTGATTCAGTTTTACTTAGTTGATTCAGATTTATTTTGCTTTTATCTTTGAGCCAATTGTTGAATTCAGTGGTGTTTTTGCGTTCATTGCTTAGTCTATTATCTGTTCAAAGGAAGTTTTCAATAAATTGGAAAATTGCTTCTGAACTATTGAGGATTGCATTCGTGGTCGGATATTATGTGTGCAAATCTTACTTTTTCCCTTTTTACTTTTTTTTTTGAAATAAACTTTTTATCTGAATTTCTTATTGCTGAGTTGCTGATCATGGTTAGTTTGATATATAGAAGAAAAAATGTGTAAAGAATTGATGTATTCTTTCCCCTTTCCTTTGAATAACAAAACAGAAATTGGCCTGGGACTGACGGGGTTTGGAGTGTTCTTTTCATTCTTGGGGATCATTTTCTTCTTCGACAAGGGACTTCTGGCTATGGGAAATGTAAGTTAAAATGCTTTCTTTCGCAGTGATTCTTTCATTATTCAGCTTCATGTCACTTTGGTTCCCTGTTGACTTGTTAACATTTTGTCAATTTATTGAAACAGATTCTCTTCTTCTCAGGCGTGACATTGACAATTGGACTCAAATCATCAGCACAGTTCTTCATGAAACGGTCGAATTTTAAGGTTTCCCCCTTAACAACTCTGCATTCTTCTACTTTTGCCCTTTTAAATTTGTTTTTCAGTCAGTTGGAGTTGACACATTGTTCATCATAGGGAACAGTTTCTTTTGGAGTTGGCTTCCTTTTTGTCATCATTGGGTGGCCTATAATTGGAATGATTGTAGAAGCATATGGATTTGTTGTACTCTTCAGGTGGAGCAAGCTCTCTATACCATTTTAGACCTATAACTTGATCTTTCGGTGTTCACAACTTGATCATTTAGCTGGTGATTTGCATTTGTGCAGTGGCTTTTGGCCAACACTTGCTGTTTTCCTGCAGAAGATTCCTTTTCTTGGTTGGCTATTCCAGCAGCCTTTTGTCAGATCGGTTAGTTTTCTTTGACGTTTCAACTTTCAACTATCTTTTTGGATCTTGGAAAGCAATTACTTTGGAATTTTATCAAAATTTGAGTTTGGACGTTGGATGTTGCAATTTGCATTGTGAATATTTGTGATGCCAGATTTTTTGTTTGTGTATCTATATTTCACATTCTTTAAGATTATAATTTGGGTGGTAGATTATAAACATTGAATTATTTACCTGAAGATTGTTTTGAACGTCATAGTGCTTCATTGGAGGTGTTTTAGGGCGATTCTCACAATCTTGTAGGTTCTCATATAATATTGCTGCAGAAATTGATGCATGATATGCATCTGGCCGGTGAGATGCTTCTTTTACGTGTGATATCTTGTTTGGAGTACTTTTTTCTCACTGCATTAATTGTACATGGTGTAACGTTCAGCACTTAAGCTGAAGACTCAATTAATGTAACAAGTTAACTAAAAAATTGTTACATTAATTGAGTCTTCAGCTTAAGTGCTGAACGTTA